>CALNHX010010449.1:0-40146 GCA_940337035.1 Agriotes lineatus
TAATCCAATTCGATTAATAATGATGTCAAATGTAATTCTCCAATAAACCTGACTTAGTATTTTACTCCATTTATTCACATTTTTAGATTCATTCTGCTTTTCCATTAGCTTTTTACCACATACTTTTAAGTTTCCTTACTGTTATATCTTTACGTGTTCTTCGATTAAATTTCATTCTTATCTCACCACGCCAATTTAGTATTTAACCCTTTTTATTATCCAAACATTACTTAATAAAAAATAGGGACTATTTTAATATTTTAATTATACCAAAATTAGTTCAGCTACATTTTTTCAAATTTGTTATTTCTAATAATTAAAAACAAAGTGTTTAACGATATAATTTTTCTACTTTTTACACTCTATCTCTTAATATTTGATTTCTACCTACTATTTATAATATTTTTTTTCGATTAAGTATTTGTCATTTTCTTCAAACCTTAAATTTCTTTAAATATTATATTATTTTTGAATCCATCTTTTTCTCAATTAGCCATATTCCACTCAATTATAAATTCTATTTTCCTTTCTAATTGGATAATAATTATTCACATTCCCAATTCATATTTAAATAGATTGATTATATTCAGCTATTGTACTGGCTTAATCCTTTCTAAAATTTATTTTTATACCCTGTGTATATCATTACAATATTTAACACGCTCATCTTTACAACTCTGAATTCAACTGAATAATTAGAAGACCTTCTCCATCAGTAAATTCAAAAATTATCAATATTTTGAGGTATTTACTGCCAACACTGAACGGAGTCTTTAAAAATTTCAAACTAAGAAAAACCGTAAGAATTTAAATGGCCAATTCAATTGTGATTTGTTGTAGTGAAAAGCCTTCCGTATGTTAAGTTGAAACAATTTGCAGCTCCCGCCCTCAAATTTACGTTTTAATTAATTTAATGCCTACTAAATCTTCTTTTTCTTACAATAGTAGCTAGAAGAGCTTGGGTACGCATGTAAATTTCGACTACACACATTTTCGGTAAAACATAGCCTCACATTTGTAAACTAAGAACTCAGTTTGATTAAATTTATTAATTCCTTCAATCACCGTCAATTATTTTCTAATGAAAACAGATTTTTTTACCTTATGAAGGCTTTTAAAAGTTGTCACTTCGTTACCCTATTTCTTAATAATATTCAGCTAGAATTTCAAATATTGACGTCTACCATTTTACATTATATGCCAAAAAACTTCGCAGAAGTGATTATATGTTACTGAATTCCTATTCGTTCAAATACGATGTTTGACGAACATAAAGCGAGCAAACCGGGAGCTTCCTTTAATCTTGAAAGAAAAAATTCCTTAGGCAAGCACGATACAGTTATTACATTCCTTTGTCAAATATATATTGGGACTTTTGTTCTTTTCCATTATTTTTCGGGATCATATTACTAAGATCGAAACTACAACAACCGAAACTGCCAATTTAACTAAGGATCAACATTCAGTTTCTGGTTTATGGCCAATTAAGTGTAATATTTTCTCCAATTACGTTTTTCATTTTCGGCTGTGTATCGGCGTCGTATTTCAGGTTATCAGACGCAGTGACAATGTTAGTAAGGTATAGTATTATCTCTTCACGGCACCACTGATACCAACATTAAATCACTCTCCTGAAGCCAACTACACTTCCAGCTGATTCATCGTCGGGCGGCGTATAAATTTGTTGCTCTTGACGGCTGACGTTTCGAGTTTAGATACAGGTAAACGAGAGTGTAAATAAACCAAATTAGATTTTTGTTACTTTTGCGCCTTTTCTGATGAGTGTTTCGATTGCTGATTGCACTCGAGGTGGAGCAAATGGGAGCCTATAGTGTGAACTAATATAATGAGATGAAACCATGGACATAAATGTTTATTAACAACTTACTAAAAGGTATAGTTGTCCGTTATAATTAACTTGAAAGTTAGCATGTTCTTCAATTCGCATGAACATATTGAGGATATAGCAAATTTAAAAACCATTTTACAATTTCCGAATACTTATCAGATCTTCAATATTCCACATTACAGTAAAATTTATGTTATGGATCATGAAAAAGCCAATATTTGTAAAAATAATTAAGAGAACTCAAATAAAACCTGTATTTAACGAATCAAAAAACTACTCAAATGCTCTACAACAGTATTAGAATATAGTTTGGCTCAAAATCAACAGTCTTGAACTGCAGTCTAAAAATAATTGAACAGCAACAACACAGTTTGGTGTTCGATGCCACAAGAGCATTTGGGAATTGTACACAACCTCTATAATAGCTTCTAAAAGCAAAACGTGATAAGAAATTCAGGCGTTGAAACAATCGGTGTCACAAACTACATGTTAAAGTGCCTCTGGAATTTATATAGAACTACATTAAGTTTATATTAATAGTCATGCTTTGATTAGAAAAGGGGTGTTCTTTAACGCTCTAATCTGTATATTATCAATTATCAAACACCATAATATACAAATGCACTTGATGTAATAAACTGGAAATTCTGAATAAGAGAGGTTTAAATTTGAAAAATTAGGAATACCTGTAACCTGTATTTGAAAATCGCCAGGAAAAATCACTCAAGCGAATAATGCAAGAATGTAATAAAACAGACATTGGGGTGTGTATTATTACTCTTATGAGCAATAACGATTTGTTCGTATGTGGCAGCGTGGTCAATATAGACAGACCCTGGAAGTGATCATGTGAGTTGCCTCGTCCTGCTCAACGAGCTCTCATAAGAGAAGCGCTGAATACAAGTTTTTCTTGAGAAGTAGCACTGACCAGAATACCTGCTACTTCCGAACTTCGATTAGTAAACTACCTAGCTTATACACCAATCCATAGATTCTACCTGATCACGTGCCGGGCCCAGAAGTGCGTCCCCAAAAACCTAACATCTAAGCTGTAGGGCGCCTGGAGTTATCATGTGACTCGTTCAGAAGTATCCCGCCTGATAGCTAGTGTCCGGGGACGCTTCCAAATTTATAACAATCTACGTCGATAACAGCGTCCGGGCTGTATCTAAATAATTTTACGCAAAACATTGATTTGCGTCTGCTACGGCAATCTCAAAGAACTGTAAATTATTTCGCAGTGCCCGCTAAAAAAATCGTGTTAAACTTACCGCTCCTTTCTCTAGTCGATTTTGATTTTCCTCTTCTTCAACAGAAGAATCAAATAATTCTTCGTCAGTGTTCTAGTTTTCTGTTTATAGAACAATCTGACCTAGTTTAGCGTTATGCTTTTCATCTGTCTGAAATGTAGCTTCTAGTATATCTTTACACTCAAAATGATCAACGACTTCTAATAACTCAGCGGCTGCAAGAGGCATTCTTTCTTCATTACACATTTTTAGAATATAAACTTTTTTTGCTTCTAACAAAAATTAGAAAAGTTACGGTGCACTATGTTTTTGTTGCTTGCAACTAATCTTTAAAACCTGGCGGTACTTGAAGTCCTAGTTGAATTTTGGATGTTCTATGAAACAATTTTACCTTTCTCTTTGTCTAATGTCAGCCGCCTGTCCTGTTTCACAAAGTGGTGTTCCTATTTCAAATTTACAAATTTGAATACATAACGCTTCACTTATTAACAATGTTTTATAACTAAACTATAAACGTGTCACACTGTCAATATGAAAATTGTTTGTGGTACTGCGAACATTCGTAAACGTTACAGAATATCATAAAAAAGGATTACTTAATCTCCAAAATATGTTATTCCTACAAAAACTCGATAACTCTAATGAACTTCATAAACTTTAAAAATAAATCGAAAGGAAACAGGGATAAGGCAGATTTTATAAGTTCAATTGAAATTTATCACAGTTGCTCAGGAGCATTCGAGGTAACCTCAGAAGCGCACCAGGCTTAATACTTTGAGACAATGAGAAGATGGATGATACGCCATTAATCATGCCTCCAAGGAATGCTCATAAATAAACAAGCAGTCATGAAGGTTGAAAATCGTGAGCTTGCAAAGTAGGCTAATGAATTCATTGTTCCATTCTTTAAGTTTTTGTATGGGATACTTACTAATCAAGTAAAAATAATACTAACAATTAATAAATTGGTATCTTCACAGGCAATGCAGATTTCCAGTCTACCTGAAAAAGGAAACTTGTATAAATGCTCAGGACCAACCTGTCTAGTAAACAGACGAATGCCTGAACCGCTTCAGTATTTCCAAGCAACAAAGCAGCAATTTAATGGGTAATAAAGTGTGGCACGTGACATTTAACGTACGTCGCATTTTTCCTCAAAATATTGTTGTTCAAAGGTAATAAAACAAGCGTAGGAGTCCCGTGTGTCATTAAAATCATAGTTTATTGAATTCTGAACAACATCGTTTTTTAAAGTGGCTGCTCTGTACGACGCAAAAGCAATTAGGAATATTGCTTGCAAACTCGGAAGTTAAAATTTAATATATATGCGCCCAGGAGCTATATTAATAACTCGGTTCAATTGGACTCCCATTGATATTATTCATCACTCTATTAAATAACATGGGGTGTATGCGACAAAATTCTAAAGTATTGTAATTGCACAACACAATATTTTCGAAACATGATAAAAATAGAATATCTTAATTATACCAAAAATCTTAGTATGATCAAATAATAAAACACACATTTTATTAACAAGAACCTAATATTCCAAAAATGTATAGATATTGGATTTCCAATCCAAGTACGGTTTAATAACACTCCAGGTTTAAATTAGTTACTCCACATTAAATACTCACCCGATCAAAATTGTATTCTGTTAGAGTTAAATAATAGCATTTTTTTAACAAGCAAATAATGAGGGCTGTATTACACAAGAATGAAGTTTATACACGAGCGAAGGCGAGTGTTGCAAACATCCAAGTGTAATACGGTCATTATATGCCCGTCTAATACCTTATCTACAACTATATAGTTTTCGATGATGACTAAGTACCTAGCTGCTCTCTTTATTAATAAGTTTAATCAACTTGATAATATTACTATGAACACATTTTAAGCCTTTATGATTATAACAGCAATTAATAATATTTCAATCATATCAAATATTATTTCATAAAATCTTTCATCAATGTGCTAGTTTAATTTTTGCAAATTGTCAAAAATAGCATTGGCCTTGATAATAATTTGTACAACAGTATTATAAATAGTGTTAGTCTTGATTTGAACAACAAAATGCAATCAGAGCAGGCTTGGAAATTATGTAAAACAACGTAAGATCGAAGACAAAGGATTGGGGAAAAAGGAAGCCAAGTTGTGATGTAGTGTAAATTTTGGCTTCCCCAATAAATAATTATTAATATGTGAATGAATGCCCTTTTTTCAATTCAGTGTGTTTGAAATTTATTCTATATCTTTTGAGTAGGGTGTAGTAGGTTGCATTAATTCGTAGCACTTCTGCAGAGGTGTATAAAAAGTGTTTAATTTGTTCATCGAGTGGTAGTTGGTTTTCCGAGGCTGTGTACGAGCAGTGCAATTGGAGCCAAGTGAGCTGAAGGTATGCAGTGACCTTCGTGGCAAGCAGTTCGAGCCCTAGGATTGGGGTACCGGCTGAATTGAAGGCGGTTTCGGAGCGATCAAGCTACAGGAATAGTTCTGCAAGGTATTAGCGGCTTGTTTCTGCAGGCCAACGGAGAAAGAGAGACCCATTAATCGCTTACTCCCCAGTTGCCCTGATTAATAATATTGTAATGAACCCTTCCTCCCACCGAAGCTTAGTCGGCAACCTTTGTTACAGAACATCGTAGCATATTTGGGGCAACTGATCGTTGAGTTTTTCTCGATTTATGTCGTTTTTACCTTATAACAAACTGTTTGGTGTTTTCTTGTTAAATTCATTTCGTAAAGTCGTATTTATGATGTAACAGCTGTCAAAACAACACCTCTCCTTAGAATACGAAAAGATTGCATATTTCCAAAATTTGTTTTTGACAAATCCCATCGTGTGTTAATCGATGTCGTGGCAATCTTTAACGTTAGGCCTGATATATTCATCTTTACAGGTGAATCGAAGATTCTTCAAGGCTCAGGATCAGGAGCTAAACTAGAATCTGAGTATATCTTCTGGATGTCACAACAGCATCTCCCAAATTGACGTGGTTGGCGTGATGCAACGAACTAAGATAATCGCTGAGAAACGTATTAGGTATAAAACCATTATAATATCAATGCTGGTACTAAATGGCTGTAAATGTATAGTAGAAAAGTTGCAGACAGGCTAATGCAACTGTTCTGGAGCCTTCCCTTAAGGCTTCTTGGGACAGACGCGGCGAACTGTGAGAATCAGAGCACAAAATTGATAAACTATTGCTCACGATTACAAGAATAGGAATTAATTTAGAAAATTTCTCTTTGCTTTAGTATGTTGGTAATTGCAATATAATTGGTACTTCCAGATGATTTTTTTCCTATAGTTATTAGATAACCGTATATTTAGATTAATTACTTTTTAACGTTTTGTTGATATTACAAAATTACGCCAACAAATTGAAAATTTTGTCTCGAAGTAAAAATGTTAATGCAATTTAGAATAACTTGTCGAGAGGGATTTTTATTAAATAATTATTTACAATTAGAATCGTGAAAAAACTATACAAAATCGTCGATTCAGTATTTCACATGGAGGAGGTTTCGAGGATATATTCGAAATTCAGGCAACCCAAATGACAACCTCTAACTTGACTACCTGGGGATTATAAGTGATTGACAGGTCATTAACTTAACCTGATATACAACTGAGCGGGATTAGTTTATGCAAAAATAATTTGAGTAACAGTTCGGTATAATTACAATGACAAAATTAATTATCTTCTGTAATAGTGTATCGAAAACTTTTATTTTATTTTTAAACAACATTGTAATACATTTGTTGACCAGAAACTTATTATTTTATTAGTAGAAGTCGGATACCTGTATAGAAATTAGAAATTTACGGAAATTGTCAGCTAAGACAGAATTAATCTTTTTTTGTTTTTGTGAATGGCTTATGTTTTCAAAATTGCAACAAAGGGTGTTGACTTAGTAAAATTACCAATAAAAAGCAATACATTAGTTATTTTTAAATAATTACTCAGCTTCCATTTCTAAATTCATTAAAACAATAATTAAATTATAGATTTACATGTAGTTTGTTCTAACTGTTTAGAGCTTATCCTAGAAGAATTACACCTCCAAGATATTCAATGATGATCAAAATCCAATTAACCAAAACAAGTGCAAGGATATAATAGTCTTCTCAAAAGTGGTTCATATATTATTTTTCACACTACTATACGAGGTACACTGCTAAAGTTCGCGGAATAGAGTACTCCTTGTATTGCCAGCGTCCTGCAATTGTCATATTCGTAAAATTTGACGTTATTAATCTATAATTTAGTTGACAGTTCGATTTTAAACCGAGCAGTTTCGTTTCAACAGAATTTGACAGAATACTAATTGTGTGAAAAATGGAAATTTCGAATCGTGATCTTCGAGTGATGATCTTTTATTAATGTCGATACGGTTTAACACCGCACTCATGTGTAGAAAAACTTACTTTGTTATTTGGGGATGAAACACCATCCAAAACTACGGTTTACAAATGGTTCGCAGAATTCAAGCTTGGAAGACCAACGTTTGATGACTATCTTCGCGAAGGTCGTTCATCCACCTCTGTTGTCGCGAAAAATATCGATGCTGTGCGTGAAATGATTTTTTCTACAACTGACACATAAAAGTGACATTAACGTTTCAATAAGTGTGCGTGAAATTGCGTTTCACACACTAGATCGGAAATAATAGTTATTTACTATACAAGTGGGATAACAGCATCATTAATATACGTATATGTAAGCACACAAGTATATTAATGATGCATTATCACACATGTATTGTACAAAATTTAATCTACGACTGCCTAAAATTGAGAAAAGTGCATTAAGAGAAATGTCAGATCTGTCATTTTCAAAAATATTTTAGTAGGCAAATGTCATTATGTCATTCATTTGACACTATTTCAGTTACGTAATGAAGCCATTACACAACTCAGCTGCGTAATGAAACCATTACACAACTGAGTTGTGTAATGAGCTTCATTACGTAACTGAAATAGTGTCAAATGAGTGACGTAATGAGTTACTTATCCCACTAGAGTACATAAAATTTTGTAACTTACACACACGTATATTAATGATGCTGTTATCCCACTTGTATAGTAAATAACTATTACGCACTAGATTTTAAATTTATTATTACAAACACCATTTCCTTAGTTACAACACATATAAAACGTTACGTACATAATAATATTACTCTACTTATTTGCTATATACGTATGATTTTGTTGCAGAGAATCTGTTATTCTGACGGCTGTAGAAAAAACGTTGTTTGTATTTCGTGGCAAAATTCGTGTTTTGAAAATTGACGTTCTCACGCGCCATAAAAAAAACACTCATTTCGAGCACTTAATACAAAAATTACTATTATCAGATCGGCATGTCGGCACGCGTCAAGTGGTGCAAAGAAATGCTAAAAAAATTCGAAGGTGTCGTTCAAGTTCTGTATATAACACCCGAGCTAATAGCACAGGCCACAGCAGCAGCTGTCACACCATAACCCACGGCGACAGATGCTCCGCTTTGCTGCAGGATTTATTTAAATTAAAACTTAAAAACAATAGGAATAAGTTGTGGAAAAACATAACCATACAGTAATAACAAGAATCACGCCATCTATACCACATAATGTTGTTTCTTGCTTCATATAAGGCAATAAATTCGCTTCACGGAAATATTCAACCCGTCAATAGTACCTACCATTAATTCGCGTCAGTATGGGTGAAGTAAAAAAAACATCCTCTGTGTGATGTTGATGCTGCTACCAATTTCGCAGAAAAAGTCACGTACTACTTGAATTTGATAGCACTTGGAAGTGTGAAAATATTTACGAATAACAGACGACTTGCAATTTGAATTGGTGAGTAGGTACTATTTTAATTTAGTACACCTTAAAACTGGCGCCGTAAAAGAATGAAATAGTAGTTACCTCAGATGTTCAGATATACACTAACTTTTTTGTTATATATTTCGGGTACCCGGGTTTACCCGGGTACTGCTTTTGGGTACCCGGATTTCATTTTAGACCGGGTAGACATCCCTAATTTTTACTACTAACTTAATTTGATTTTTCAAATTATTTAGTGTCACAATGTCAATGAGGTAAGTTCTGGGTAAAGCCTTTTACAGATTTTTTTCATAAGTTTCAGAATCCATGTCTTCTACTTTATTTTCTACTTCTAATCTGTAGTTTTCATCAACTGTAGCAAAAGTTCGCCTTTTCAAAGATTTCCCTAAAATACATAATTATTTGAGGTTTTTTAACTGTACATTTATTACTCATATAATCCATTATAGGTACTTAACGTTTGCTGTTCAATTTTGCAGTATATTGTTTTTGACGTGGCGTAAAAAGTTGTTTAGTAAAATATCCAGGAGCTTCGCTGACTATAGATGTTTCAATTTGACATAAAAAATTGCCTTTAGTATTATAAGATATAGCTGCAGCTTTACATCTACATTCGTAGGAATTCCTTAACGAAAAGTTTATCTTTTTTCCTGTAATTTGATTACTACTATCAATCACTTTTATTTTTTTTTATATACCTGGTGTCACTATAAATCATAAAAAAAAAAAACGTCAGGTATATCAATGTATTTGCAGTTTGTTTTGGATAAATTGATAGAACTTAAACTATAAAAATATAGCTATGTAAGCTTTCATGCTTTGAACGTATTTTATTAAAAATTATTTATGCGAAGATATGTATGCTCCATTTTCCACTTTGCGAAATAAATTACAATAGTTGATTCTGGAAACTTTAGAGTCATCGTTATTTCAAAATGCAAGATCGCCTTATACCGTTTACTTGCTTGGTTATAACCAGGTTAAATTGGCATACGTACCTGTACAAACAAAGGGCGAAATTCCGTAGCTGATACTAAATACAGATAAGGATCATTAGCGTAGCAGTCATCTCTCATTTATAATAGTAATTGATGTTTTCAAATTCGTCTACTAATTACCTATGCGAAAAGCATAAGAATTCTGTCTATAAATAGTTAATTATATTAGTCCCCAACTTATTGATTACAACATATCAATTGCATCAAAAGATTTCAGTTAAAATTATTTAATTTGGTGATTCGAAAACAAATGTAAGGATGTATTGGGCTAACTTGGTTTTAAATAGAAGGTTCCTCACAGGTAGTAGATTAACAGATAACGTACTTAGCGATATAATCCGCTTTCGACATTTCTATTGAAGGCAAAGAGGTGTATCTAAAGTTGCCTAGACATGACATTCAAGGCGCAAAAGAAAATTTACCTTACCCGCTATGGAAATCTATGAGCTCTCCAAAGCCGCCTTAAGTAGTTACTGCATTTCTAACAGGGATACGCCCCAAAATTTATTTCACAACTCTGTTGTTTACCAATTACCTATGCTTAAAATCTAAATTATAGAATCCAGAGAAGGCCCTGATTTGAAATTAATTTAAGTGGTGTATCTTATAGCAGTTACTAAAGGTGACTAAAGTCAAACTGTTAAATTAAAATATTATTTGACACGGATTGTCATTGTTATTTGAAATCTCAAAATGGGAAAGGGTAAACACATTTCAGAGGAGATAAAATAGCTATAATAAAATGTTACTAAGAAATTAGTCTCAACGGGAAACAAATTGTACTTATGCAATAAGGTTGCAGACGTTTTCTCGGTAAGTAAGTTTTACCAAATTGGGAAGTACCATTGAACTGTATTATTAAATGGAAGAGCAATCCTGTACTTTTGACGTGATACAAATTGGATCTGCGCAGGGGTGTTGGACGCATGCGTAATTTGATTTACAAATCCGCGGAATTTAAGTATTTGAGATTATCTTACTGCTAAATGGCACGCGTACACCACAAAACGTAGTGTTCCTGTATATGTTTGCTAAGAGTTTGGCAAACAGGCCAATTTGACACACATTTTTGATGTAAATTAGATATTTTACATATGTCAAACAAATAGGTTATGTATCACCCCATTTTCCAAATTCTTCTATTTAATAATCGAATTCAGTGGCTTACGTGTATCAGCTTTTCTAAAAAATTTAGTATAGTATCACCACTCAAACCTGTACTTACTTTATTGGATGATTTCTGAGAATTCCACGGTTATTGTCATAATGTAACGAACGACTTCTGGGATTGAATCGTGTCATAGTTGAGCTAAAAGAACTCAACTTTCTCCACCTTCATAAAGGTAGAAGCCAAAGAGCAAGGTAATTCAACGTGTAAACCATGCCAGAGGCAAAAATTTTGCAAAGGCGATACTCTTCGGAAAGTGGGTGAAGCGTTGAGTTCTTCTATCTCAACAAAGACATGGTCCAATCTCGGAAGTTGTTCGTTATACTTTATTGGCGTTATTAAGGAGTTTGTGCTTGTGACTGTGAGGGAGGTCCAAATTTTCCAGTAGCTTTACGTAAAATCGCAAATCCTTTAATAGAAATAAAGAAATGCGTTAGACATAACTGGAACCTTTTATTGAGAACATACGATACAATATGTGCAATAAAAAAATCTGTTTTCTTCTTGGTTTACCCAAGACATGCCAGATCTGCTATATAAACCAAAAACTTATAGAAACTCTAAACATTTGTCTGAACATCACTATAAGAGGTAGGTATACAATTCTAAAACTAAGGTTGAAATCCCTATGCTAATAATTGTTATTTTGTAAATTACTTACAATATAACTAAAAATATAAATCAAACATCAAATTAAATATGAAATATCTAGGCTTAATAATTGATTAAAATGGTACTTGGAAATTGCCTATGGACAAAATAAACAATAATTTATACAACATTGTTCTTAAGTTTCATTGGTTAAAAACTATTTTAGAAATTTAGATATTATAGAAGTTATATTTGGCTTTGCAGTGGTTGATTTGGGAATAAGTCAGTATAAAACATTTTCTATACCAAAGAACCATAAAAATACTGTTTAAAATTAAATTAGTACGAGGTTTTAGAGCCGGTGATTTAGACAGGAGGGCGATACTTTGTAATTGACTTAACAGTAATCAAAATTTATTAAATTTAATTCTTTGGAGCAATGAAACTAATTTCAATGATAACGGAATTTCTAATAGAAAAAAACGACCATTTCCGGGATACGGAGAATCCACGTCAATATGGGAAATGCAGATTCCGACAGAGATTTTCCATTAATGTGTGGCTTGGCGTATTAGGGGATATTATAGTAGGTCCCTATTTTTTATCAAGGATCGCTTAATGCGGAACGATACGTCAATTTTCTTCTGACAGAATTCGAATATTATCTGGATCTTATACCCCTAGAAAGACGTGGCAATATGTGGTTCCAACAAGATGGAGCACCTCCTCACAATGCACGAAACGTCAGGAATATTTTAAATGAAAAGTTTGGTGCAAAATGGATAGGAAATGGTGGCCCTATCAACGGCCCAGAAGATCGCCAGATCTCCCTATTTTAGATTTTTTGTGTGGGTTTTCTCAAAAAACAAGTTTATGTTACTTGTCCACAAGATCTAGACCAGGGTTTCTTAACCTGGGGTCCATGGACCCCAAAGGGGTTCTTGGCATGAGTGTTTGGGGTCCATGTCAGATGGCATGAGTGCTGGGGTCCATGTCAGATAAATATAATAAATACAATAAATACTGCGCGTAATCCATCTTAAAATCTAAGTAGGTAGGTACATACCTAGGTACTTTTGCCCAGCAAGCCTTAATCACAAGACATGGATGCATAGTCCGTTTATGATTGATATGAATGATATCAGTCACAAAGATCGTATTAAATATGATTTAATTGACATGAGATCTAAAGCAGTGTTGCGAGCTGAATTTAACACAAAGGATGTTTACTATTTTTGGTGTAGTTTAGGACAAGCTTACCCTCTCCTTGTTAAACGAGCAATGTCCATATTAATTCCGTTTGCTACTACGTACCTTTGTGAGTCAGGGTTCTCAGAATGAGTGTCAATTAAAACTAAAAATAGTAACCGACTAGACGTCAAAGGTGATATGCGTCTTGCGTTGTCTAAGACAGTTCCTCAATTTAATATGCTTATCGAACGGAAGCAGCAGTAACCGTCTCATTAAACAACTGTCACGAGCTAATCTTTACTTTGTCTTGATAATAAATGTTTTTTTTCAAAAAGCCTTGTTTTCTTTCCCTACAATTAAGTTTGGAAGGGGTCCGTCAGATTGTTAAAATTTTGAAAGTGGTCCGTGACTACAAAAAGGTTAAGAAACCCTGATCTAGACTATCTTAAAAATGGTACAGTTGTCCAAATGCTTTTCAAATGAGAAACGTCAAAAGCAGCCAATCATTTAACATTTTGAATGTTTTGTACTTTCTGGGTTGCAGAAAAAATAGTATGCATTATTCGAATCAAAAGCGGCTCTGTTTGACTCGCAATTTTTGCGTTCACTTGGCTATGCTACGCTTCGCCTCGCTAATGTAAACGTAATTGCTTGTCAAACAAAGTCCCACTTTTAATCCTAATAAAGCGATATACTATATTACAACAGTAAAAGAAATGTGATGACCACACTTTATTTTATTCTTTATTGTTGATGATCCATTCTTGAAACTTGGTACATTATATGCATTTTATACATTTTTGACTTACGAATATTTTTTTTCTCTTTCGGTTTCAGTGGAAGTGATAACAACTTTTGATTTGCAAATGAAACACCCTGTATATTATTGCATTTTGAAATTATCTGACATTTCAAATGCCAAGCTGTGTTTTAATTTAATTTTTGTTTTTTAAGTGTGCTATGGCTGTTTCGATTTACTCCAATCGACCTATACGAGGGTTGCGCTGAAAATTGTTAGTTATTAAAAGACCATTGCATTTTTTAACAAAAAATCTTTATTGTTTTTCAAAATATTCTCCATTCAGACTAATACACATATGCATTCTTTGAAACCACTTTTTAAAACATTCGGAAAATAAATTTTCTGAAAGGTCCTCAGTTCTTTGAAATTCTGTAACTGCTGCATCTGCGCTGGAAAATCTTTTACCTCGCATCATTTTTCTAACAGTTGGAAACAAAAAAAAGTCGCACAGCGCCAGATCTTGGCTATACGCAGGATGAGTTACCAATTTAACTCTCCAATCTTTCAAAAAATCCAATGTTCTGGCAGCGGTGTGGATGATGCGTTGTCATGATCGACGAAGATATTACGCAAACCGGTCCTTCGGCGACCTGTCTGTAATTTTCCAACATGTGGTAAAGCCACTTCGCAGTACCATTCAGTATTAACAGTTCTGCGATCTTCAAGTGGAATAACAGCAACAGGACCACTTCGGCGGAAAAAACCAGCAATCATTTTCTTATTGCCGCTTCTGCCACGAATTACTTTTGTGAGCAAGTCTTCATCTTCGAATACCCAAACACTAGACTGCTGTTTAGTTTCAGGGTCGTAACTATATACCCAAGATTTCTTACCTGTTACAATGTATGCCATTTGCTTGGAAGCTCTTCCGCCAAATTTTTGCAACATAAATTTACACCAGTCGACTCGATCCTGTTTTTGACTTTCTGAGAGCAAATGAGGTATCCAACGGCTTGCTAGCTATCTTACCCCAAGATATTTATGCAAAATGGTATTCACCGCCGAGGATCCAATCTTCACTTTCTCCCGAATCTCCCTATAAGCGATATTTCGATTGGACTGAATCAAGCTTGCCACACGATCAACAATTTCTGAACAGGCAGCGTCTGCAGGTCTTCCAGGTCTTGCTTTGTCTTTTAGCAGCTCTCGCCTTCGTCGAAATTCGCGGAAGCAATGACTAACAGCGGATAATGAAGGGGCAACATCGCCAAAAGCTGCTATCAAATTTTCATGGCTTTGCTGGTATCCTAACTGTCTTTTATAGTCATAGAAAATCATAGCTCTAAAGGCAGTTCCTGGAATGCTCATTTTAACTGAATTAAAAATGCACAACTACTTAACTTACAAAATTAACTACGTTTCACAAGGAAATCGGAACGTTTGACAATTGTGGGTAACGAATGTCAACTAATGCGACATTCAATTGTTGCAATTGTTTCTAGCCAATTGAGCTTCCATGGCCTGCTACTAAACTATTAACCGAGCATCCCTCGTATATACTAAAAAAATCTAAATCACGTCGAAAATACTAAATTATGTGATTTATAACAGAATACACTTTTTAAATGGTTTTTGGGATGAAACAATTTTTTTTCAAATGATAGCTTTAGTTCCCAAAGACCATTTGAACAATTAACATAAATAGGCATATGAGTTTGGCGTATTCGTTTTTTTTACTTCGGCAAAACCCGCCGAAGTATCGCGACCAACCCACAATTTATTATACGAAATGTCCTGTGAACCTGTATAATTTTTGTGAAGACAGCAACCGCCTTGGTGTTAAAGGAAAGTCGTAAAATTAAGATTACTAAAGGTATCCAGCCGGATGGATGTAAACATGTAAACATTGTATCTCGAGAACGATATAACCTATTAGGATGATTTTTGTGGAATATAAATACAAAGAATTGAAAATCGAGATTGATCGTTTTTTTCGTTGTATATATACAGGGTGATTCAAATTCGAGGCTAACCATGGGGATTTCGAAAACGGTAAGAGTTAGAGGGGTGGTTTAAATTTGGAAAAGTTGCGCAATTTAGTGCTCAACAATATGCTGCCGAGAAACCAAGAAACTTTTATTTCGTTTTCGAGATTTTTGAAAAAATTCAAAATTTGTTATATTCGTTTTTATTTATTTCTGATCTGATTTACGAAGATATTCAAAAATTAACAATACATTCTTAAGGCAACTTTTACTGGCCTACAAGATGATGGTAACGGATTTTTAATACAACGTTTCGTCTTCTGCCAACCATCATCAACTTTGATTTTTTTTATGGCCGCTATCTTATATTTTCAGACCACTGAATAGTTTGTTTTGGGAATTTCAAAAATGTATAACTTACCTACCTAATATTAAATAATTAGGCGAATATTCACAAAAAACGAAAATTATTATTGAATCAAACAAAAACGATCTAGATACCACTGCACCGTAGAAGGGTAGGTATTGTTTTTTATTATTAAGATACCTTTGAATCAAATTATTGTTCTTTATTTTATTTAATATGGCTGCTACTGTCATTTTAATTGTGTTTTGTTGTCAAGAAGGGTGTAGGGTGTGATTAGAATAGTTAGGTACTTAGTCGTATTAAAAATGCCTTTTTCATACGACGAAAAGCGCGATATTTTGCAAATATATTACGCACAAGGCAGAAACTCAAGAGATTCAGCAAATGCCTATTTTGAAATGTACCCTGAAAGGAATCAACCAAACGAAAGTTATTTCTTAAGACTTCACTGAAATTTGTCAGAATATGGACAATTTAATGCACCGAGATCCAAATATGGGAATAGGATCCCTTTAGAAAATCGGGAGGCAATTCTTAGTCAGTAAGTCCTTTTTTATGTTTTTGCCATAAATCAATTCATTACTTCATTTCAGGTGAACGAAAACCCATCCATTTCTACTAGAGAAATATCTGTTAATTTGAATATTCCGCAAACAACAGTCCGGAGAACACTGAAAAATTTTAAACCCTATAGAATACATACAAGTGAAGCTTTACTTCCCGGTGATAGCCAGAGGCGGCTTAATTACTGCAATTGGTTACTTGATCAAACAAATCGCGATAAGAATTTTGTTGAAAAAATAATTTGGACTGACGAATATCGCTTCTCCAAGTTAGGCGTTTTTAATCGCAATAATGAACACGTATGGGCAACTGAAAATCCTAGAGAGAACAGGCAAGTCCGGCATCAAGCTCGTTTTGCGTTTAAAGTCTGGATCGGATTAACTAAAGATAGAATACTGGGCCCTTTCATTTATGAGGATACTCTGAATGCAAATAACTACCTACAGTTCTTAAGGAACATAAACCAGGCCACTACAGGATAAAACCAAAAGCAGAATGACGGCGGCAGAAATGAAATAGCTACGCTGGGTAGTGGGAAGAACAAAAAGAGACCTAGTCAGAAATACAACAACAAGAGAAGAACCAGACCTAGAACCGCTGGTAGAAACTATAAAGAAGAGACAGTTGAAATGGTACGGGCATGTAGTACGAATGGGAGAGGAGAGGACACCAAGGAAAGTGTTGGAGGTAAGAAGAGAAAGGAAAAGAGGACGAGGTAGACCAAGGCATACATGGATGGACACAATCAAGAGGGAAGCGGAGAAGAGAGGAAAGAGTATAGCAGAGGTCAGACAAATCGCCAGGGACAGGAAAGAATTCCAGAAGTGAATAGAGGACCCGACACCTTAGGGTACAAGGGAAAGATGAAGAAGAAGAAGAAGTTCTTAAGAGGATCAATGCTGGGGTTTTTGGATGAAATTGCACTTAACGAATTAAGACAACTTTGGTGGCAGCAAGATAGTGCCCCACCACATAACAGTGTTTTAGTTCGTAATTATTTAAATGAAATTTTTCCGAATGCATGGATAGGTAACAGAGGGGTTATCGAATGGCCCGCGCGTAGTCCGGACCTTACTCCGTTAAACTTTTTTTTATGGGGATTATTGAAAAATACCATTTATAAGCAACGTCGGAGAACTTTGCAACAGTTTTATAGCTACCTGTCAAAATATTCTCTGAAGAAGTATCTATTCAACGAGCAATACGTAGTGTTATCAAAAAAGCTAATATGTGGGTGCAGCAAAATGGTTTTCTTTTTGAACACTTATTATAATCTTGATTTATTGTTAATTTTTTTTCCTTTAATTATTATCCCTTATTGCTTGTTTTCAAATTTAGGGTACTTAAAACTCAAAAGTACGTGTTTTAAGAATAATTTCCGCTTTTTGTGAATATTAGCATAATTATTTGATATAAGGTAGGTAAGTTATACATTTTTGAAATCCCAAAAGAAACTCTATTCAGTGGTCTGAAAATATAAGATTGCGGCCGTAAAAAAAAAGTTGATGATGGTTGGCAAAAGACGAAACGTCGTATTAAAAATCCGTTACCGCCATCTTGTAGGCCAGTAAAAGTTGCCTTAAGAATGTATTGTTAATTTTTAAATATCTTCGTAAATAAGATCAGGAAAAAATAAAAACGAATATGACAAAGTTTGATTTTTTTCAAAAATCTTAAAAACGAAATAAAATTTTTTTGCTTTCTCGGCAGCATATTGTTGAGCATTAAATTGCGCAACTTTGCCAAATTTAAACCACCCCTCTAACTTTTACCGTTTTCGAAATCCCCATGGTTAGCCTCGAATTTGAATCACCCGGTATCTTTAGATTTGTGGAAATAACAAAAAAATTAAAAATTAAAAATTGAACTTCAAGGCCCTATAACTTCTTACTGAAAGGACTTGGTACTAAGGTATATTAGGTTTAATCGATTTATTATAACCTAAGGAATCTATGACTAATCGGCGGGGAGGCAATTCTGGGACACCCTGTATATCGATTTGTATTCACGTTAGGAGTTAAACGATAAAGTAATTACGCTATGCGCGTAACCTAGTGGTAGACAATTGTCCTCTGAGTCAGAGGTCGCGTGTTCGAATTTCGCTACGGCAATATATTTTTTAAAGTTATTGAAAGATGCGATTGCAAATTACTATTTTTGTTCATCTTTATATCTAAAATGGCATACTATCAACGCTATCTGCAACATTCGCACTCTCCGTTAATTGTATTGATAAATAGCCGACTCAATTTTAAACCGATTTCCTGCACCTAGGTTTCTCAATAGTTAATTCTTGTCTCCCTTGCGACCTAAGGAGCTGGCATCCTAAACAGCGCATGGAAAAAACCATTCCATACCAACACTGTGCCGAAGTATCGATAAGGAGCTTGCAGCTTCTCATCTTTTTTTAAATCTCATTTTATTTGAAACTGGAATTAATTTATTCATCCACTTCTCGTTTTTTGTGTTCATTATTTCTCGTATCAACAATTTCCGGGTTAATTTCTAAACATTGTTTTATGTTACGTTCGGAGAGTTCAAATGTTTAAATTAGCAAGTAGTACACTAATGTGTACCATCTTCGTTTCTGCCGCTTTTCTACGAGCAAATTTTATTTAACTCTCGTAATTTTAGAAATATGTTCCATCCCCCCCCCCCATATTATTGCCCTACCTTGTATATATTAGTCCCAACTAGTAAATGTCAAGCGTTCAAAAATAGAAACATGTTTGCTTATACAACTTAAATGTTTTATAAATAATAGCGAAGCTCTACTGTGTTCATCTATTTTATAGAATCTGTATAAATTTTTTTGTTAAATCGCTACCAAATAAATATTTCAAATAAATGCTTAATTATTATTCCCCGCTTTTATACATAATGGAATATTTTTAAGAAGTCAGCATATTAGTATTTTCTATTGTGTTTTGAAGCAAGATAAAGCGCTTTAGAGGTTCTGAATAGAGACAAATCAAATCTGCTTGAAACAAGCATTAACTTCATTTAGCGTTAAAAAGGCCCTCCGCAGCAGAATTAAATTTTCCTATCTAGAGCTTCAAACTGTTTTTGTGTTTGAATCTTTCAGTAACAGTGCTTGAAGCTGTGCTGAACGCAAGCATTGTTTCGATAAGTAAATTACCAATATGACGCTAGTCTTGCTTTCATTTATCCAACATGGGGATTTTTTAAACGGTAGAGAGGTTTTTAAAGCTTCAGAATATTTGTATTAACTCTTTTTTGTTAAATACCTTTTAAAGGTAGATATGTAGATGTGTAGATAGGTTTCTATGATCATTAATTGGCAAAATAGTTAAAAAAAAAACGTAGGAAGAAGTTTTATAACAGTTAACGTTTTCTCACAAACAATTTTTTCTAACTAAAAACAATAATCATGCGTTTTCATATTTTTAAAAATAAAATGTTGAGTCACATAATATACAGCATTCAGCAACTTTTTGTCATATGCAATAGTATATTACATACCGAGGTGGAAAGTGTTTCATTCCAGCCGAGAGATTAAGTAGTTAACCGAGACGCGTAGCGTCGAGGTGAACAATATCTCGAGACAGGAATGAAATTTTTCACCGTGGTATGTATGCTATTTTATTCGCAACCACTTTATTCTAAGCAATAATTGGAAAAATTATTATATTATGATACGACATGTTGTGACGCGCATGAATGGATCAACGAGATTCCCAGTGTCCCTACCTACACAGCAGTCGGGAATGGATTCATTTCCAACCGGCAAACATTTTTCCGACCGGTTGGAAAGTTACAAGTTGGGAATAGCTCATTTTCCAACTTTTTAAAAGTCAGTAATGATCTTATTACATATATGGTTGCGAATAATAGTAATTTATTATACAAGACGATAAAGTTAAATTTTATCTACGAGTGAATCGTTTAACGTCGAGACGAAGTCGAGACGTTAATGATTCAAGAGTGGATAGAAATAACTTTATCGTCGTGTATAATACAATATTTTTTTCTATAGCAAGAACTTTAACAATTTCAAAGGAAAGTAAGGACAATCAATCACATTTCAAAATGTCAGTAGCTAGATTGGGTTGCTACGATAATGCGCAGTTGTCATATTTAATTTAAACAAAAGTTAGAAAATTAAATTACTTTATCTATCCTTGATGTTAAAGTGCTACTTTATCTACCCTTGCTGTTAAAGTAAAACTTGACCTTTTGTTTTGAGTTGATAAAAGCACACTTTAACATGTGCTATAGAAAAAAATAATATATCGGTTTAGTAAGTGCGGAAAAACGTGTACACAAGAAATTAAGTATTCATTTTCGATAAAAAAATAAGATGACTGTGCAAATCAAATACTACGGCACATTGTTGGTATGGAGAGATTTTTGCCATGCGCTTTTTGGGACGCCCGCTGCTTAGCGGTGCTTTTATTGTGGTATGGCCTTTATCATATTATGTGCGACGACCTTGGCAAAATAAAATACGCAAAGCAGACAGGAACTAATTAATTCAAAGCCTAGACGGAGGAAGACGATTTACCAATACTGCTGGGGATGGGGTGGAAAGCCCCGATAATGTGGTATTTCAGATTTGAAGGTGACAAGAAATAGACATTTGCATCTGCATCTTTCGACAACATTAAAAAAATTGTTACTGGAACCGAGGTTCGAACTTGGGACCTTAGGATCGTAAGGCTGGCATTGTGCCACTTTACCATTCTGACATAATAGGGAGTTTTTGCACACCCTCACGTTAAATTAGCGTTACGATAGTGTTATTAGTGTTACGCTAAAATCGAAAGGTTTGATTTTGATTGGCTGTATCGTTGAAGTTGCTAGGTACGAGGCATGCCTTTTATGTTTTATCGTTTGAGAAAAAAAAAATAAACAACTAGAACCTTATATACATTTTATTGTTTTTCAAAGTATTCACCACGATATTTTATGCACTTTACCATACGCTCGAACCAGTTTCTGAAACATTTATTCCACTCCGAGGTAGGGGTACTCAAAATCGCCGATTTGAAAGCTTCGATTGCTTCTTCACTAGACTGGAACCGTTGACCACGAAGATTTTTCTTAATTTTGGGAAAAGTAAAAAAATCGTTAGGGCTTAAGCCAAGACTATAGGGAGGGTCGTCCAGAATTTCTACTTTTTGCTGCTCCAAATACTCAATTGTTTGGCGAGCGGTATGCGAGCTTGCGTTGTCATGATGCAGGATGATGTGTCGCTTTGGGTTGGTTTTCCGAAGCTCGGTGATAACTTGTGGTAAACAGACTATGGTATACCACTCTGCATTACCTGTTCTACGATCCTGTAGTTCAATCGTCGCAACGTGACCTGTTTTCGGTACGAACGTGGCCACCATTTTCTTTGAAGTGCTTCGGGAGCGAACAACTTTCGTCGGTTTTGGCTCATCTTGGAAGACCCAGACGGTCGATTGCTGTTTAGAATCAGGATCATAAGCATAAATCCAAGATTCATCACCACTGATGATGTCGTAGACGTGATTTGACTCTCCTCGGTTCAATCGTTGAAGAGTTTACCTACATCATTTAACACGAGCCGCCTTGTGATCGTCGGAAAGCAAATGCGGGATCCAACGGGAGCCCAGTTTTCTCACACCAAGAGCTTCATGCACGATCTTTTGAATTGTTGTCCCTGAAATGCCTAATGATGTTTCAATCTCACGATATGTCACATGGCGGTCTTCGATGATTAGTTGTCTCACAGCAACGATGTTATCTTCAGTAAAGGCGGTTTTTGGACGTTCTTCACGAGATTTGCCACTAAGGCTGGTATGTCCAAGCTGGAATTCTAAATACCAGCGTTCGACGGTTCTAAGACATGGGACTTCATCATTGAACACTGAAGTCAGCTCCTCGAAACATTGAAGTCGTGTTAGTCCTCTTCAAAAATTGTAGAAAATTATTGCACAAACATTTTCTTTAGAGAAATTCATTTTCGTACGCGACTTGACAACTTTGAAATGACGCTGTACTAAGCAATTTCACTAATCCTATATTTTTCAATTATTTTGAGCTTCTAGATTTAAAGAGATTCGAACACTGTACGGTTCTATATTCGAAATTGGCGGTAAATACGAGGTAAACGACAATACATAAAAGGCATGCCTCGTAACATAAGCTTTAGCGGGCCTCTATTTTAGCGGAACGCAATTACAAAAACTCCCTTTTAATTACCGGACCGCCTAACGTAACATAATATGACAAGCTATCCATTTCTACCAAAAGATTGTCAGTGAAAAAATCTACCTGATAGCCTCTTGAGTGATCGTGTTTTTTATATCCGTACTGTGTAATATACTCAGCTTTAATTAATTTTACGGTTTTTAAGGCCAAAGTGGTTGCTCAAAGAGAATTAATTTAGACATGCCTGCAAATATTAATTTAAAATCTAAATGTGCTTTATAGTAGGAGTAGAGATATGCACTGATGTGCTATTTGCAGAGATCTGTTAATTGAAAATCTGTAGTTTCAATAGCTTTATTCAACGAATTCTGGTACAACATTTAACTGCTAAGGAAAATACAGCGTATTACATCATACAATTTTTATTTGTTATCAATCTATGCCTTGCTTTATCTAATCACTAGTTGAAATAAGAACAAACATGTATGTAATTATATATATTGAACTGAAAAATATAATATTTTGTTGAAAAATCCCTACGGTCGTTACAAACGTCGTACTTGGTGTAGTAAATTCTACTTTCTATACTTATTATACAAAATAGTATTTTTTCACAAGTGAAGAAAAAAATTACTTTTTCGACGACTGAGATCGAAAGTAGATTTTTCTCACTGTCATTTGACAACAGAAAGTTGACATTTGCCGCTGAGCGTGCGTTTTCATCTTTTTGCCGCTCGCCGAGCGTTTTGGGTTTCCGCGTGAACAAAATAGGTAGCCACGTCCGAATGTTTCCTTGACAACGCCCGTCATTTGTGGAAATAATCGCGTCACATGTCATAGACTGCGCGAGTAATGTTAACTTGATTGTCAATTAATTTTTGCGATAAAACGAAATTTGATATTTTCCTTTAATAATATGCTCAGTCGTCGAAAAAATAGTATGTATGTTTCGAGCTAAAAGTGCGCTTGCCGCTTTTGCATGATTGCTGGTTTCGACTTCGTCTCAACCAGCAATATTCATGCGCAAGCGGCAAGAATGCACTTTCAGCTCTTAACATACAATATACTATTTCATAATTAGAAGTGCCATGACACTTGAAAAGTTCGAATTTTCTTAATGGCATTGGAAAAAGATGTTTCATTAATGAAACTGCGCAGCTGACTCATTGCAGCTTACTTTTCAACGGTGTTATCAACGTTACTAAACCCATCAACAAAACAACCAATTGCGTCAAAAGAACTGAAAACAATTTTGTTTGCCGCAATATGTTTACCTATTGCTGTGGTGTTGAATAAATGGCGGTTTCCTTTTTCTCATTGTTTTTGCAGCAATTCCCAAAATTCGTAGTCAGCAGCGCGTGGGTTTCAAGTATAAAGTTGTCTCTGAGTTACATAAATATTTTCTCTGGTTCAGGGAGATAATACACGATGGTCAGTTCAAACAATTAATTTCGTAGATGTGGGGTGGAAGTATAAGTTCTAGAGGATTGTTCATCCCCTATAATAAGGGCTTAAGTGTAGTCACTGTTGCGTTACCGATTGGATCAAACTTTGGCGTAACGACATGAAAGTTTCGACGTTTCACGATTTCCAAATCGATTAGAAAACATGAGCACTGATAACTCTAATGTAAAATGTTTTCAGATCAAATAGGCAAATTATAAAAAAAACATTTTTCACGCTTTGCCGTAAAATTTTCTGTGAATATAACCTACAATATCTAAAATTATGAGTATATTACAGAATTATAAAAATGCTATATGCAATACGTTACAAAAAAATTAGTGTTTTTACGATTCGTAAATTACGACGAGTGACAAAAAAAACTCCAACATTTTGCAACATATTTCATAAGTAACTCTTGTATGTACAAAAAACGGGGAATGCATTTTTCTTCATTTTCTTCCCAACTTTTCGCCTGGTAGAAAGGATATCGATTTACAGAGGGCATGTTATTCAACACTTTTTAATAATAAACTAGTGTACGGAAGTACTTCCCTATTGAATTAAAACTGCATGAAGGATATGAGGATTAGTAATTACGCCAATGTGGTTACATAATCCATTCACAAAAGTCGTGAACTGAATTTTTTAAAATATTTGCTAAGTGTACAGATTACAGAATCTAGATTGAGACGCGGTGAAAATCGGAACTAATGTTAGAATCTAGTAATTTCCAAGTTTCGTATTGGTAACATTTTTACATCTATCATATTGACATTAAATTGTTAACCTTATTTAAGCTAAATGACACAATAAATCAGAGGCGTTACGCAACATTGTGGTATGGTGTATTATCAGTTCTTGAATGTTAAAAGGATTGCGGAAATAATGGTGTTAAGTTGAACAACCAGGCTCTGCTAAACCTTCTACCCCAGCAACAGCAATTTTCACACTTTAAAACACAAAGAATCTGTCATATGACGTTAGTCACTGCGCAAACGAAATCCCTCTACCCACCATTACGGATTACTTGTCAATTAAAATGTAACCATTGTATGTTTGACAACTTTCCACATATTGCCAATTTATCAAATAAGATCACAGCGCCTTTCATGACCTACCTTGAGAGTCAATCTAGTTTCTGTGAGCTGTACCTGGAAATTAGTAATATTTAAAGTTAGGTTATGTTACATGTGTCAAAAGTTAAGCGAAGTAAAAAAAATGAAACTTAAATAATTATAATACATGTAAATGAATTTTGAAATGTATTTACATGTATTATAATTATTTAAGTTTAATGTTTTTACTTTGCTTAACTTTTGACACATGTAACATAACCTAACTTTAAATATTAATAATTTCCAGGTACACTCAGGAAATATTTAAAAAAATGACATTGACAGTTCACGAGTTTTGTGAATGGATTATGTATCCACATTGGAGAAATTACTAATCCTCATATCCTTCATGCAGTTTTAATGCAATACGCAAGTATTTCCGAACACTAGTTTATTATTAAAAAGTGTTGAATAATATGCCCTCTCTCAATTCTGAGAATTAGGAACAGTTATTCTGGGACACCCTGTATACCTACAACAAGAAAACAACCAACAAATTCTATAGAACCTAGCCAGACGGAAATAGAAACAGATAATAAGGGTAGAAATGCGACACCTGAGATACAAACAATGTTAAAAAACTTCCGAGTTTTATTGAAGGTGTAGTAATAATTAAAGAACTTACAGAAATGTTAAATAGCAATGGAGAAATACAAGACAAAATAATAGCTAAAAAATAATATATAATATATTACGACGCCTATAAAATTGCTCTTGATCATAGAGACAAGTCATACTTTCGAAAATGGAAATACTATTTTCAGGGGAATACGCAAGTAATAGCATAAATTGTCTTAAATGACACATTCCTACTTCAAATTGCCCACAAATCTCTGGCTTAAAATTAATTAAAATATGTGTATCTCGGAAACCATTAAATTTTTCAATTTTGACAGTTTAAAATGACATTATTAACTGCATAACAACCTTCATAAATAGTCTATTATTCACAAGTGAAATAAAAGTGTTTTAATTCACGAATGAATTAAAAAAGTTTCAATGAAGAATAACATATTTTTATTATTTCTACATATATTTACATTAAATTACTCTTCCTCTTCGTAGTGTGTAATATATAATTACTTTGTAGCGAAGCGTGATAATTGGCTTGAAAATGCCTGTCGTGAAAGAGACGGCCATAAACTGAAAGTTGACACTAAATGCAGTTTTAAATCAGAAAGTGAAATTCGCGTCGTGACAGATCTATTCTCTGCTAAAGCAACTTAAAAGTGAAATTCGCGTTGTGACAGGACTGGTTAAAAGAATAATAGATTTGTAATGTCAAATGTGATTTGTGTGGTCAAGTTGAACAATCAAAGCTAACAGGTCTTAACATTCACGACGCAATTCCCAGCACAGCGTTGTTATGTCGTAAACCAGGAATATCGGCCAACCAACCCTTTTTGTCCCAAATAAGAATAAAAGGGAAAGTCAGCCCGGTCAATAACAGACAGTTTTCGACCGACAATTTCAACCTTTTGTGCTACAATACAGCTGGACTGTATTGTACTCAATATAATAGGGATTGTCCCTTCCATTCAGGGGCAGATATTTAAATGCGGTAGCTTAGTTTTCGAGATCACTTAAGATTCACCTATCACTTGCACTTTTACTGTGACTTAATATCACGTTTTCGGGATACACCGACTTGTTCCACTTTGGAGAAAAGTCGAGACTGAGGTCAGATTCCAAAGTCTGTTATTAATAATTTATTCGGTATCGAAAACCAGGCTACTCAAATTCGTATTTGTATTTTAAATTAACATGATCGAATTTGTATATGTTGTATTGTGTTCGTGTGTTCTAAAGAAATAAAAGAAATTATATTGTGTTCCACAAACGGTTGTATTTTACTGAACTTAATTCCGCAGTAATAAACAATGTAATGGTTCCAGTGGCGCAACCACAAAATTGGTAACGTGCGACTGAACCAACCAAATATAAAATTTGAATCAAATCGACGATGAATAGACAAATTTATATCTTGATTTGAATATTTTTTATTCTAAATTTCGTCAAAATTGAATAAAAACGTGGATTAAACATATGTTTAATTTACTTGGTGTATCATATTTGTTCTGTGAAATTAAAATATATAGTAAAATAGTGTGTTTATATATTGATATAAAGAAAGTAATAGAAAGTTGGCCTATGTTGACAAGAGTATGTATTCCTCTAGATGGTTTCCCATTCTTTTTGGCACACTCTGTATATCCGATCAACATTTGTTAGATGCTGTATTCGAGTAAATTTTCATTCAGAATGCATCATAGTGAGTACGGTTCGGTCTGTTGTCAGCGCTCAAGGCACCAGAAATTTATACAGGATCAGTCATAATTAGGTGTAAAAAACTTAACTAAAGCTTCTTTATGCCAAAATCAAGCAATTAACCTAATACACCTTAGTACCAAAATGTTTTCTCAAAAAGATAGAGGGTGTTAATAAAAACGTAGGAAAGTAATTGTCCCATTAATTAAAAAATACATTGTAATAAACACAAAATTAACAAAACAATGACGAAAATTTAGAAAACTATAACAAATGTTCAAAATGCTTTCCACCTGCAATACAAGTGTAGTTGATGTGTATGTTAACGAAAGAGTTCGTTGAAATATTGTAATGATATGATGCTACGAGCAATTCTGGTTGGATTACTAACGTACGAAGACTGAATAATGATTCAAACAGGCCCAGAATTGGTATTGTATTTATTGCAATATGTCATTAGTAAACATTGACAGTTACATAAGACGTGATTAGTAATAACTGTAATTTCATTAACAGCGGTTAGTAATTGAATAAAACGGTATAGTCAGGTAATACAGCAACAGCTTTTGCAGTTCCCCACTCTTATTTTTAACGTTTTCAAATGTCTTTTTCCATTAAAATGTATTTCACACAAGTCATCACTTTTTTTGGGATCCAATGTTCTCGTGGTATTGCACGAAGCCATGCTTTCTTTCGGATCTCGGCAATTGGAAAAGAAAATGTTGTTATAGTTTGCATACGATTTTATTTTAGGGTACTGTCGTAGTTGGTACATAGTATCTTCATGGTATTCTAAATACAAAATCAAAAGTTACAAGAAATGCGCTACAAATGAGGTTAGATTAGGTTGTATTTCAATAAAATGCTTAACAAAAACCCATAAATACTAGCAGCAATTTTACTTTCACTTATTACGAACAGTACAATAATATAAATAAATATATTTCTTCAAACTTAGAGTAGTCCAACAAAATCACACGCCGCGTTTTAAACGGACACACAACTAAACAGTACAAAACTTAGACTACCAGCAGCGTTGCCAAATCTCCAACAGCATGGCTTGTAAGTGTAGCAGGCAGTGCTCATACCAAAGAAAAAAGTTACGAAATCTTTACCCATCACGGTGGCAGCAAATCACCCATGAGATGCAATGTAGTAGTAGTTCAGTCAAATGGTGCTCAAACAGATCGAATAGGGGAAAGTTTACAAGAAATGGATAGTTTTCGAGTTATTTTAGAAAAACTTTAAAAAAACCGTTTTTTTACACGGTTTTGGATTTTTTTAAATCAACGTGTTTCCGGTCAAAATTCTTGCTGAGTCTGATATTCGTGTACAGCTACCCAAAAAACATATAGGAACCAAATATCAAAACTCCACGAAAACTTACCATTTGACTGAACATAATGTTCAAAAATGAACGTCAAACCCTTAAACAAACAAACAAACAAACAACTTTAGCTGCGGAACATCTGCTGTATCGAGACTACTCGATTGTAGTTTAGGCGTGATTTGATACCACTGCCATATCTGTAAAACTTTCGTAATTTTAATTACTTTCTTCCATACGAATGAATGAAATATGGTATACTCACATATTGTATTCAGAAAAACCCGTGGAATCCGAATACAGATAAAAAGTTATGGTTGGCATATGAAAAAAAAATTGACCGTCTTTGCTCACAGGTATTGTTTACTGTCAGATTATAGCCGGCCTTGAACCATTTAATTTGCTGATTGTATTTTTGGAAAATCGGATGAAAAATAATGATCCTACAGCTCTGGCCGTTTTTCATGCACCTCTCTGTATAGTAGAGCGAATAACGAGCCAAGTCAAATACAAGAACAGTTTTGAAAACTGAACTGTTCGCTCAGCTCGATTTGCGGTTCTTTAACAGGGAGAAGTGCATTTTTATGTATGACTCTGCTCAATAGCATAAAGCAAAGACCGTAACGAGAATTTGGGAACTGTAAAATATTAGTTTTGCCGTGCCGTGGGAAATTCTCCAGATTTTAATTCCATAGAAAATCAGAAAATCTATAGAAGATGTTGCTAAGAGAAGTGGCTACGGCGCAAGCGGGTACCCCATCTAACCTTGTTATAAATATTAATGATACAAGCTTAATTGTCAGCATCTTAACGAAACGTTTGGTTGCCAGAACGAGGCGGTGGGCCGAGTTTGGGGCAATCACACGAGTTTCATTAAATGTCATAAGCAAATGTGTATTGTTCAATATTTTATCTTCATGAATAATTATGCTTCAATGTATTCTTTGTTTTGGAAAAAAGAGTGCGGTAATGTCTGTTACCGCACTGAGTGCGGTAATATCTGTTACCGCACTGAGTGCGGTAATATCAGCTATAACTACTGAGTGCGGTAATAAAGCTGTTTACCATTCTCAAATTAATTTGGTAAATAGTCTATTATCTCCTTCGGTGTTGTTATAGACTATTAACCAAATTAATTTTAGTATCGTTAAGAGCTTCATTACCGCACTCTTTTTATATAAAAAAATACATTGAACCCGAATTTATTGATGAAGATAAAATATGAACAATACACGTTTGTTTATGGTACTTAACGAGACTCCGATTGACGCAAAACTTGGCTTACCACCTCTTTTTGGCAATCAAACTCGTTTCGTTTAGATGCTCATAATGAAAGTTGTATCGTTAATATCTATAACAACACCGATGGAGACAAAAACATTAAAGGTAGTTTGACAGTTGTCAAGGAGAGAGGAACATACAAAAAGATGTATTCAGAATATGCTACACCGTTTGGTTGCACTAATGCAAGCAAACGAAGAGATGAAGTATTGAGCTGAGATGAAATGTTTGTGTCTGCGAGATTAAAGCTGCTGAAGAGTTATGCCTTATTATGTTTTCTATCGCATCTGTTATTTTAGTTTTGTATCTATTAGTTGCGCCTTTTTTCGGATCGCGTTCCTAGTATGAGGCTTTACATAGTTAGTTAAGTTATTTTGATTTTTTATAATATTATTTGCTACTCTAGACCTGACTATTTATAGCAACACATATTTATAACTGCAATACAGGTTCAAGTTTCTAAAACACCGAACAGAATGTTGTTGTTCATTTATTTTAGCAATGTGGGTTTTCGTATCGATTCCTCTTTCAGGCCTTAAAATAATCTGTTATGGCTATTTGGCTATTTGGAGATTTATGGCGTATATGCTGACGTTAGTCTATAATTGGGGCATATTTGGCCACCTCAGTTGCCCTAAATGCGCTTAATTACTATAATACGAAGGTAAAAAAGAATAAGCAGATTCACCGTGGAATAGCAGTTTTGATTATTGTCGAGACTACTAACTGCGTTTACTCAACGAGTTATGCGTGCCGTTTCTTGGTGGTGATGACTTATTGAGCGAAATAAGCAGTGTAACGAGTTCAATTAAAATGCTTATCTTTCTGTTGACTTGGATATGCGAAGGTCAGGTATTTGACTTGTAGACTCGGAGGGCTGTGCCTCTCGTCCGTAAAAGTGACTCAAATCAACAACTGATTCGTTGTAACCTTCAGTTTCTCTCAGGAATTCTAGTATCATTGCGTCGCATTGTGTTGGTATTAGTCTATTTTTGTTTTGGTTGCTGAGGGATAGGAAGAAACATGTAAAATTTGGGGCAGAACGATAGCAAATAATTTGTCGAGGCTTTTGTGAAATTTCATTTCCAACCCCGAACGGGGTATATTTGGGATTAGATTAAAAGCTGAGTGGTCGTTATTGTTCCTGACTCTTATTTGTGAATAGTTAGTTTTGGGATACCATTCTCCCGGCCACCTACGGCTACAAAAAGCAATATTTGAGAAGAAAAAGTTATGTCACAAAATTTTTCCGTCATTGAGAAAGAATTTGAAACGTCGACAAGATACAAGTGGATTTCTTATCCTGAACTAGTAGCTAAAATGAAGTGCTGGGATTATGGTACCTATCCTTTTCCCAGTCAATAAACCCATACTATATTGCTATGATCACATTTTAGTAGCCTTAGATGTCAAATAATAGTTACTAGTAATTTATAACATAACCAACAAAACAGATATTTAGCATAACAATGTCCAGTAAAGGTAATAATTTAAAGTTCAGATTTGTTATAAAATAGCGTAGGCCTTGGAAATAATTGATAGTATGATGTTGTTAGAATAGCTTTGTCTTTGTTCATAAACAAATTAAAATCAGAGTAGGCTTGGCATTTCATGCAACTAAAACAAACACTGTAAACAAGAGAACTGGGGTAGCTTCTTCAAGAGAGTTAGTTGTGTTTGTGAAGCTTTCCCAAAATTAGTAATTTTTAATGTGCTGATCAAAAATACCGGTGAATGAGGACAAGAAATCAAAAGACGTTTGGCGATAGCAAGAGCGGCCACAACAAAGCTGACCAAAATATGGAAAAACTGAGCTATTACAAAATCCACTAAGTTAAGGCACGTTAATTCACTTATCTTTCCTATCGCGATGTATGCAGCAGAAACAAGGACCTTGAAAAAACCAGACACGCAAAGAATTAATGCATTTGAAATGTGGGTATATAGACGTGTCTTGCGAATACCGTGGACAGCACACCGGACCAATCCCTCCATACTAAAAGAATTTAATATTGAATCCCGACTGTCCACGAAAGTCAGCCAATCTTTCATTCACTATTTTGGTCACATATCCCGAAGGAAGAATTCTATGGAGAGCTTAATTGTACAAGGAAAGATTGAGGGACGTAGATTAAGGAGTCGATCACCTATTAGATGGGCTGACCAAGTTGGAGCGATGACAGGGCATACTTTGCACAATGCTATACACTTAGCTGAAGATCGCAAGGCGTGGGCAACAACAGTGTCGACTACCTGATAATACCACCAAACCCTTTCGTGGGGCAAAGGATAGAAGAAGAAGAATGTGCTAATAAATACCCAAGTTGACTGGAAGTTGTGTTTTATTGAGAGAGTGTGTCCTGGGTGATTTGTGGAAGTTTTCCTTTGAAATTGGGCTTCCGCCAGCGCCAGGTAGATACGAAAAATCAATTTGGTCCAGTGCAAGCCAGAGTATTTCGAAGTGATTCTCCAGAGGTCCAGCCAGTTAATAAGTAAGTGTACAAGTGCAAAAGCAAGCAGCGTACGTCTGGTGCGGTGGATTCCTATAATAAGGCCCCCAGCTTCAGTGAAAGCAATCCAAATGGTCATCGAGGTTGCAGCCGATATCCAGATGGGTTCGAGAGCAGGACGTCCAGGTCGGGACTAGCAGCCCGGTATTTATCGCAGCAGCCATCTGAAGGTCAGGTTTGCCATCTATAAAGTGTCGTTTTGTTAGTCTGTTCGATTGGCGTCGATTTTGAGCGTTACTTCCGGTAGTGGCTTAGGTAGAAGTGTTTCGTTTTGTGACGCGGTGTACTTACTTTCAATTTTTTATTGCATAGTAACAGCGTTTACTGCGTGGACATCAACGATTTAAATTAAAATTCAAAGTTGTTTATGTACTTCCTAGACCAAGGAACCATCTTGAAATTACTGTCATTCCCATCAGTTAGAGATACTACACTTGTAATATCTCATCAGTTAAATAGCGGACATACAGAGTTCGTACAAATAAATGTGTAATCAGCCTTTTGAATAATTATTTATATTATGTTAGTAGTAGCTTAAAATTCGGATGTAGCGACCTAACCCTGTAGATAGAGTCATATCGTCTTGTTTTTACCTTAACAAGGTATAGCTTATCAGTTCGCTTGCATTTCATACATGCAACAACTGTTCAAATTTCGTCTTCATTGCAAGTTAACTCAGTGTGACTTTCACTCTGATGATGCAAGCTGCAAGGTCTTGCGAAACGTTAGTGAATATGTCTGCACAAACAGCAAAACGGCCAAATCTGCCTAAGTATTCTCGTTCTCAAGATACTCAAACAACACGAGCCACCAAAGAGCATAACCATCGCGCTGGTTTTTGCTCGACTTCTCAAGGTGCAAGACACATTAAGCCAGAAAATGCTGGGTGTTCATATACAAATACGACGCGGTCTAAGCCGAAATTCTATGTTAAGAAGAATAATGCGGCTATCAAGTTTAGCTTCGTACATAATTTATTTAGCCATAAAGTAAAGAGTTTTGTAGAATTGTGGTTCTCGGCGCCGTTTTATTCTGATTCTTTTAGCTTTGAGGTTTTTATATAATTATGTTACTCTCAATTTACAGTGGATTTCAATACGACAGTCGTTACAACATTCAAAATCAACAAAGACTGCTTACACTCATTACCACAACTAAATTAGAAATACAGTTCACCGGTTGTGTAACATCTAAGAAGACAAAGCGTACAAGAAAAGCATTTCCCACGAACGGGGGAGAAGAGAAAATATAACACACCCTGAGGAAATAGCAAGTCATTTGGCCATATTGAGTTTTCCTTGCTCTTACCATTGATTAACTTCTTTAATCAATGCTCTTACTAAGTACAATCACCAAGTAACATTCAATATATTTCCGAGCGTGGGCAGTGTACAGTCGTGTGCAAATAAATCTGGGACAGTGCTTTTTTCACATGCAGATTCAGTTAAGAATTGAAGAATATCTCCATGGATTTCCTGCTATCAGAAAGAGTTACATTAAACTTTAACAATTACTGAAACCGGTAACTCTCTCTAATAAGAGGAAATCAATGGAAATATTCTTCAAATTCTTAACTGAATCTGCATGTGAAAAAAACACTGTCCCAGATTTATTTGCACACGACTGTACATTTATTGCAAAAACGATTTAATCACGCTGAGTTGACAGCCTTTTGAACCCCACAGGTTGCAATCAGTCGATTGAATGTGATGCTTAGAATAATTAGAACTCCTGAAATAGACAGAGGGACAGCGACAAAAATAGTTCCGTCATTTTATCCAAAACATATTCCATTTTATTATACTCTTTTAATATCGCTGATAATTGATTTGTAAGTCTGCCTGGTTTCCGGTGGTGGAGAGGGCTGCGGTAGGGGGTGAAAACGGGTAAAGATATAAGATTAAGTAAATGTATAACTAGCCTGCTTGTGATTCGTGTTATATGTTTGGTAGTATTGAAGTGCATTGTTAGTGGTACTGTAAGTGTGCCAAGTTCGAAGTTAGCAGGTTAGGTTTTGTTTGTTATTAATGTTACAAAAAAAGCGTATATTTTTTGTAGCTGACAGCGAAAGAATGCCATGGCGTATGAAGCCAACAAAGTAAACATGAATCGTGCTCGTCGAGGGACTTCGAAAAAGGCAAGCGCGACGGCGTTGCCCCAAGCAACGACTGGGTCAAAATGATAAAGAAATATCCAAACCACCAGTAAAAATAATCGCCTAAACGCAAGGTGTGGAAAATCCGTATGATTGAAGAAATAATGTAATAATAATTATTGGGACGTTCTGTGTATTATAGCCCAATTTTCCAATCAACTGACTATCAGTCTAATGCATACATTTCTTATCAGATTTTTTGTTCTGGTTAGGAATATTAAATTAAATACATTAATATAATTATCGATTTATTGTTTTAGCAATTTTTATACTACGTGTTAGTTATGTAAATTAAGGATTCCAATATTACAATTACTTAAATTTCCCAGAACATCTCAGATGTCGATGTAGGATTACTTCTTAAAACGGTTTCTTGATCTGGACGCTCAATTATTATTCCAATTAGTGATATTTATTCCGGATGCGGCAGCAGTTGGATCGGAATGTTCAATCATTGTTGAAGGTTTTTAAACTGAGAGGCAGATTTATTTAGGATTTTATTTGAAATGTGAATATTATTTTGAAAAGAATCTTCGATATACGCTTCCGCCATCCCCCATGTTGTTTAAGGTCACTTTATTTTGATTTGTCTTGTTGATATAATTTCATTTGAACAAGATTTGAAATAACAAAAGTTCTTTGAGTGCGAGTCTTGGAAGATATTGTGTACTAGTGAATAACCCGAGCTACGCTTCGCTTCGCTAATTACACGATTTAATTAAATTAAATATAATTTAATTTTACTTTACTTTTTCGTACTTTTTTTGAAAATATAAACCGGCCTACGATCTAAGTCTAAAAATTTGCAAAATTTTAAGCTATCATAGAATTTAATCGGTTTAGTATCTTCGGAGGAGATAGCGAACAAAGATACATACATACATACAAAGAAAGAGACCACTGATTTTATGGTATAGATGTGTATGGTTTGAGTGATGGCAATACTGTAGCGGCGGCAGAAGAATACAGAAGAAGCTATCCTAACAGAAAATTACCTACACGTGAATTTTTCACTAAATCATATCGGCACTTAAGAGAATACCTGGCATTCCAACCAAGGGATGCGGCTAGATATGGTGTTGTTCATATACCCGTAAATAATGAGGAGCAAATGCTTAATTTATTAGAACAAGATCGGACATTAAGTGTATGGTGAATTTTTTTTGCATAGTGATCAAGTCATCTTTTTTTAACGAAAAATCTTATTGAAAGTACCACTTTTTTTAACGCACAATCGTTTAAAAGGTCACTTTTTTTTTTAACTATTTTATTGAAATATCAATTTGACAGTTGTAAATTCCGAAGTCGTTTTCGACTAAATTTCGAGTAACAAGAGGTCACCATGCAAAAAAACTACGTGTACAACACGTTTTGAAAGTCCCTTCGCCCTCGTTAATCAAGCTGCAAATTCATGAAAAAAAGTACGACTTTTGAAACTAGCTGTACAAATTACTAATGCGTAATGGAATATACAGCAATCAGGTTTATTATGCACAAATAAGTACACCATTATTTTACTATAGTTTATTATAGCGCAGTGTTTTGTCACTCATTAGGTTTGGAGGACAATAAGAAGGAAGCGTTTTCATCCATAGCATTATCATAGAGTTCAAGCTCTGAGAAATGATGCAGAAGCTCGTTTAATATTTAGTAACTGGATTCAGACGCATGAAGATACTCTGCCTAATATTTTGTGAACTGACGAGGTCTGCTTTACGAGAGACGGAATCACTAATTTTCATAATTTCCATGAATGGGCAAGAGAAAACCACCATTTAAAGCAACGGCCTCATTTCCAACAAATATTTAGTGTGAATATGGTGTCTGGAATCTTAAATGATCCCTTAATTGGACCACTTGCATTATCACAACTTCACAACGTTTCAATGCTGAAAATGACAAAGATTTTCTAAAGAATTCGTTTCCGATATTACTGGAAGATGTCCCGTTAAATATTAGACATGAAATGTGGTACGAGCACGATGGGGGTAGCCCATACAAGTTTACGCGTGAGAAATTGGCTTAACACACATTTCCCAAGGAGATGAATTGGAACAGGCATAGCGACCGCGTTCGCTAGGCCTTACTCCCATTGGCTTTTACCTTTGGTTTCACATGAAACAGTTAGTTTATGCTACGGAAGTAGTTGGAGGAATTACTTCTTAGAACACGACAGGCTGCAGATACGACTACTATTCGCAATAACCCATAAATTATTTTAAGAACCCCTTGGGTCCCGAGTGGTGTAGCTTGAATAAGCGTCCACGTTCGATCAGCAGAGTTAAGCAACGCTGTCTCTGGTCAGAAATTGGATGGGAGTTCCACGGCTGCATCTCTCGGCGCCTCGTGGTACGGCTATCACGGAAAAAAGTTGGTCCCGGCGGTCATACAACATCATGACAGTCGTTAGTGGGTTGGAAGTCCTCATAACTGCACAGCGACGCCTGTAATTGGCCTAACGGCTGTTGGCTGAGTGCAAATTAAATAAATAAATAAATAAATAAAATCACTTTCACGGCGCACAGCATCGATCGCAGTGGGGACAATTTTAAATTTTTTTGTAAATAATAATAATGACAGTATAATATTAAAAACTTTATTTGCAAAATCGTTTTTAAGAATGTTAATTACAAATTATAAAATTAAGAATGACTCGTTAACGGTTGAGTTTCTGATATGTTTATCTAGATATTTTGACTTTAAATGAGGTACTCAATTGATTTCTTGTGAACAATCACATGTAGTTGCAGCAAAAATTAAATTTTTGAAGACAAATTTATATAACTTCAAAATTCAAGTGATGTGACGTTCGTGTACCTTGACGAGACATGGATATATCAGAATGGCAGCAGTGTCCGTCGTTGGCTACACGAGACTATTTGAAAAGTAACCCAGCCAAAAATAAAAATGAGGGGAAACGATTTACAGTTTTGGATGCAGGGTTTGGTTTTGGTTTTCTAGAAGGGTGTGACTTGTTACTGGTAGCAACGAACAACGACCGCGACTACCATAAAACTATGAATGGCGAAGGTTTCAAAAATTGGGTGATCAATCAGCTACTATACTTCGCGCAGCGAACAAATAGAGTGGCTTATGCAACCCAAATGACATATTGCAAAGCTGACTGGACCAGTATTTTAATAATAATTACTAAAGAATTAGAGATGGCGGTCCCTATAATTAGACCTAATTTCAGCTGACACTAAATAGTTTTTTGAGGTTATGATACAAATAGAAACTTCGACTAACTTCCAAAACATGGCATTTGTGCACTTGTAATATGTAGGCATGTGGCCTAGCTCTAGCTAAATCTCATTATTACCTACATATTACAAGTGCACAAATGGCATGATTTCTAAGTTGGTCGAAGTTTTTATTTGTATCATAACCTCAAAAAATTATTTAATATCAGCTGAAATTAGGTCTAATTATAGGGACCGCCATCTCGGATTCTTTAGTAATTATTATTAAATTACTGATCCCGTCAGCTTTGTAACATGTTATTTGGGTTGCATAGGCCACTCTATTTGTTCGCTGCGCGAAGTATAGTTCCTGCTCTAGCCAAATTACCGGGAACATGTGTAGTGGTAATGAATAATGAATCATATCATTCGATGCAGGTAGACAAACCGCCCACATGTTGTTCTAAATTAGGTGAAATGCGGGAATGGCTGATAAATCATGACGTCAAAATTGAGGGCTGAATTACAAAAACCCAAACATATAATTAAACCTATTCGAAATTACCTCAAAAAACAGTATTTGACGAAATAGTTAAAGAGCATGGCCATGACGTACTTGAACTGCCCCCATATATAATGTAACTAGTGGGTTCTTGATTATCAAATAATCATTTCTGTCTACACGAGATATATTGTTTGGCAATTACGCGAGTCCGAAGGACGAGCGTGATTGCCTAAAATAATGTATCGAGTGGAAACAGAAATGATTTGATAATCAAGAAGACACGAGTTTCATTCGGCTAGATTATATCAATAGCCAATAAACAACGTTTGAATAGTGTATTTTATATATTAAAAGTACAGTTAATGTGGTTGTTATGACAATTGTACTGACAGCAGGTAACGTGATGTTTGTGAAGGCGTGTGATTATCACCTATTAATCAGGAAGGTACGGTGATTATCAGTTGCTATGTACATTATCAAAAGTTAGTACTGACTAACTATGTATTTTGCCGTTTTTCATTGGTTGATGTTAGAGGGAGTGGTATAATCATTATAACCGAGTTGAAATGGTATGGGGACACTGTAAGTCTTACTGCAACCAGCACACAACTACTCGACCTTCATCTAAGGATAAAGTAAATAACTTATGGCGTGAAGCTATTTTGACGTCTACTCCTGACATGTGGCAAAATCACTGTAGACATTGTGAAGAACAAATTTCGGCTGACTGGAATAAATAGATGGGAGATTTTCCGACTAAAACTATTCCATCTTTTATTATTTCATTGGGAGAATCCGACTCAGAGGGTAATGACAATGAAGATTCAGATTCCTTCAGTAATTTAATGGAAGCGTAGAATGATATACACATTTGGTTTCAAAATTGCAATTTCAAAGCTTTAGAATCAAAATTATTGCATTAAAATTTGTTTAGTTCCACCAAACCCCCACAGATTTAAAATATTTCGACAATACTAATAACTTACCTGAAAGTAAGATCAGCAAAGAAGAGTACTTAGAAAAAGACACAAATTGAAGGAGAATTTATACAAAAGTACAGTGACAAAAGGGACGTTTATTAAATGTGACATTAAATTAAATGTGAATAATGACTTTAGTTATTAAAGAAGTGTAACCTAGGCAAAAACAAAATAATATCCGTTTAGCTAATGATTTCCATTGACTGAGGAAATTTGAGGATTAATGGCGGCGCCTATGAAAAAGTTGACTACGTATTGGTCTGAAATGCTTAAAATGGTGTTATATCCATAGCATTATATGCAGGTTCGCAGAGCATGGATAAAGTTCCAGTTACTCAATGTGTTTATGTGGTTAACGGATTTATACGAAATGGATCAGTTGTGAAGACTCCAAGGTAGTTTCGTTGCGAGTTTAATCTGTGCAAGACTTTGCTATTATGGGGAACGTCGGTTCAAAATTATTGTAGGTGTAAGTACAGTAAGATGTCCATGAAGTTGGCCGGACCATTGTTGAATTTCAACTCCACTATTACTGTAATAATTAGTGCTTAATTGGATCATATTAGCACACTGGGTCCCGTAATTAGCACACCTATATTTTAGGAGTTTTTGGAATTTTACTTTGGCGCGCTCAGAATAATGGCATCCGGAACATGTTGGAATTTTAACTCCATTAGTTAGTAGTTGGAATGC
>CALNHX010010450.1:0-40132 GCA_940337035.1 Agriotes lineatus
ATACTGAGAAGGAAACCCGAAGTCTGGCAAGCCTGCGGTAGTGGTTTTGGCTTCCTTGCGTCCTTGAAGGATGGAAAAAAGTAATAAGAAAAAAGTATAATAACAAGTCTGGTTCTTTGCTATGTTAAAGGTAATCATATCTTATGTAAGTAAAAAAACTGACAGACGCTTTCGCGGGTGTTAAGCTTACCTCAGATTCACATAAAGTTGCATAATAAACTTAACCATTTACTGTAAAATATCGAGAGTTCCAAAAAAACTGATCCTCAGAGGGCTGTGGAAATTCAAACTTATGAATAATAAGTTGGTGGCACTGCAAGTCTGTCAAATTCGAGGTTACCAGGTTAGGTTTTCCGTCAGTTTTGACACAGACTGACGCAAAATCTAACCTGCTAACCTCGAATTTGACATAGACTTACAGTGTTACCAACATATTATTCATAGGTTTTGTGTCAGTTTTGACACATTATTTTTTTCCGCCCTTCAAGGACGCAAGGGGGCTAAAACCACCACCGCAGGCTTGCCAGACTACGGGTTCCCTTCTCAGTATATTCAAAGGGACCTTCCATAACAGTTACAGACTTGTTAAAAATACTGTAAGAAATCCGTTGCTGGCTCTTGGACTATAATTTGTTGATGCTTTGAGATGCTTCAATAATTCCAGCAAATATTTTCATATAACAAAATTACCATTGAAATCCTTATGGTGCGTAAAACATTTCTACACCCTGTATCTATATACAAGCCAGTCTCTATAGCACATTATGACGCCCACTGGCATCCATCGTCCAAGTTTGTCTGTCTTGCCAGTCCTCTTCGTGTAGGTTTCTTTCCGACATGACTTTCATTATTCCACTTTGACATAGACTGACAATACACTTCAGTACCTCCAAACGTATAACACGTATCAAAGCCTGCTCAGAATCATTTTTTTATCTCATGGTATAATGCGGCTGGCGCACAGTGGTTCAAAATCAAAAAAAGTTGATCGAAAGTCAAAATTTTTATTGTTTTATATGTTGTTAAACATGACACATAATTGTTCTTCTAGTATCTGGCCAACTTCTGAAATACATAATTCCAAAAATAAATTACGTAGAAAGACAATATTAGTGATGAAGCACATGCATTTCAAACAAACAAAAATTTTTTAATTCGGCCTCTTCTATGAGCTGTGTAGACGTCCTCTTGCAAAATATTTAAGAAAAATGAATATGTTGAGAAAGTTTGGACCTTTAGTTATCACTTGAGTGTATTATTTTTCTAAAAAAAATTACCCGTTTTTAAATTCACGGGTACTTAATGGACCCTTCATATTCGAGTAAATTTCGCACTATTTGTATTCTACGAAACAGAGGACAAAATGATTCCTAGTTCACATTATTGTTTAGGATCTTAGGTAAACAAAAACACCTCATTGGTTTGCATCGGTTTGCCCCTGCACCCCTTACGACATGTAATGGGGCGGTCGGTGCCGGTGTCCGTAGACTATTTTACTGCGGTGCAGCATTGCTGTCTTAGCGTGCATTATTGTCGCTTGCTGCTTGCATTTTTAGTGGCTGTTTTGATGTGATTTAATATTGTGTGTTGTTGTATAACTTTACTTTGTGTGTTTTGTGTATATTCTAACAATGGCGGTTGGCCCAGTTGCACGTTTCTCTTTACACGAAGAGTTTATAGAAAATATCGAATTATCCATTGAAGTTCGGAAAAGTTGTGTTATAGAGTATCTAAAAGATGTTTTTCATACAAACGGAAATGAGGTTGCTACAAAGGCACTTATAGTTTTCAATAGAACACATTTTTTCACGCCATATCTCAGAAATTGGAAGAACGTAAAACGAAATAATGAACGAATTATACAGAAATTTGGCAAGTGGCTTGACGAAGAAATAAAATTCCAGGATAATGTTTTTCGTTGTGTACCTACTTCTATAAATTATCCGAAGAGGCACAAGAAGCAAAAAATAAAGATTTGCGGCGATATAGGGAACACCACACCAGGGAATATTAGTGTCCTGAACATAAATGAAGATGTTTTCCACCAATTCATTTTAAGTTCAGATCCCAAATCAATTTCTTTTTTACAGGGCAAACAAAAACAGAAGATTACTGATGTTGATGTCCTACAATTGATTAATATTTCGGAAGAAGACAAGTATGATTTCGCATTATATCGTATTCTACGCTATTAGGTAGTATTATATCTAGTGATATTAATAACCGATTGATTATTTGAATAATCATTCGAATCAATTTTGGCTCTCGATTCGTTTCGATTAAGTCAGCCGGTTTGCCGTCATCTGCATCGGCATCTTAACTTGCAGATAGCAGAGGAACTCAGTTAATCGTTAATTATAATAATTGTATAAATGATTTTTATTTGATTTCTAAGGAGTTTAAACCATTGAGAATAGCTATATCAATACTAATCATAAAGAAATTATAAATATGCTAATACAAAGTATCTATTGAATCTATTTTTAGTTCCTAAAATTCTCTAGTAGTCACCCTTCCATTTTCGCTTGCACATCATACCGGTATATTTTAGAATCCATCATTTATCTACGTTCAGCCTTTCGCGGTTCTAAGGACGCACACTTAAAATTTTCAACATAGAAATCCACTTCTTGTCCCGACTGCCCCGTTATTAAAAATTAAATATAAATCTTTTACGATATTGGAAAATCTTATTTCGCTTTCTGTTTATCCCTTATTAGGCATAATCAACCGCGTTTCGAAGCAAAAATTTAGGGCGTTATAAATTAATACCAACCTTCGGCAAATCTCATACTCAGCAGAACGTTATCTTTAATAGGAACGGCCCCATAAATTTAACTCGTCGACTGGGAGTATCAAATGTCTTAATAACATCAACAAGCAGCCGCGGCCTCACTTGGGTCAATCAAATACCTACATACGTAGAAAAGGTTATATGAGTTATGAATACCGTATTATTTACAGAATTTCGATCACTCGCAGGTCGCTGAGACGCGGCACGTAGTACGTATCAGGATGAGGTTATTTTTCATCCGAATACTTGGAACAAAAACCGAGTTACACAGGTTATTTCAATAACCGGATAACTGGTTATTTTTGATTCGAATAAGCCCATCACTAATTATATCATTGTACAATCTCAATACTTTAATTAATTTGTATTTCTATAGCTTCATGTTTTTGTAATTAAATTTAAGTATTGTGCAATTGTTTTCATTTTTATATAACAATAAAACATTTCAAATAATTTCTAAGTTGCAAAATCGCGACAAATAAATTTATTATCATTTTATTATTATTATTATCAATGCATTGATTTTTTTTATTTCTATATAATATTCAAACATATAAACCCCGTAAAATAATTTCTTTTACAAAATCGCAAAAGAAAATATTTCGTTATTATTATTATTATTATTATTATTTTTGGTTTTTTTTAATATTATTAGTATCAAATCATTAGTCTGTATTTGTTGTCTTACACCACAATATTTTAATTGAAAAATGCAATTCATTCACGAGATATTAATTTTGATCGACTTTTTTTGATTTTGAACCACTGTGTGGCGGCAGTGAGCCTGATGCCAAACTTTTCAGGTTATACTTGCGTCTTTGACATAATGTAACAACTGTCACCGACCTGACAATCGGGACCGTGACTTGGCTAGCTGCGATCGTACTACCACTATAAGTCAACAGTTTTAGTGCTGACTGGGCTCAATGTTGCTTATCTCACAAGACTGTTTGACCATTAAGGGGATTATGCAGCCATGCAATCTTCAAAACAGTTCATAAAAGTAATGGGTGAAATTCGGTGCATGATCCGGTCTATTCAGCATGCGCTGCTAGTGAAGTAAGGTTTATGGTACGATCAGCGTAGGTCAAAATGTTGTGGGTGCCGCTGTCGTCTCGTAATTTTTAAAGCAATGTTGTTGCGCTCCCGGCGGTGGGTCAGGTTAATGGTTTATGTTAGATGTTAGGTCTTGATGATTTTTTTAGAGAAAAAATACGAGGGAGAGTCTGTTCAACGTTACATTTTTATGTTCACTGTTACATTTTTGTGCATGCGCACTAGACCGGACCGTCCACCGAATTTTTACCAAAGTAATTGACTTGAACATTTGAAATGCCATTCACAAAGAAAAACATTGCAATTATCGTTTTGAAAATTTAAGAATCCGCATAAATGTTACTTATTTAGTTAACATTTAACAAAACGTAAATGACATCCTCAACAAGCAAAATGGACAACTTTAAAATAAATGTTAGATGTTGTTTCCTGCAGATAATTTATGTCAACTGTTACTTCCAGCTATAAATGTTTTAAAATTGTAAATATTGCACGTATTGCAAACAACATAGGTAGTGTAATTTTTTAAGTAAAAATATGTATTTATACTTGTTTTAATGCGATTATAGGCGACTACAAAATAACCAATTACTGTTGTTATTTAAGTAAATTTGTTACTGTAGTTAAATAATAGTATATTACACAAGTGTAGGCTATATGATTAAATGTATTTTTATGACATTAATTTTACGTACGTATATAAAATATTTGAAAATATAAGATCATCATCATTTATTCCGTTAAATTGTCTTGATACCTTTAATCATTTTTAGTGAAAATACAGCGAAAAACTTTCTTATCAGTTATTTATCAAGTGTAATGCTGATAGCTTCAGCAACCCTATTAATTACACGAACCAAACAAGTTGTGTGAAAGTTCTTAACCGGTAATTAACTGGTGAGATGAGGTTTGTTACGTATTTCCTCCACAGGGAGCTCGAGTATTACAGATTCCCGAAATGTGTATTCCATAATATGAATTTCCAATTTATAGTAAAATATGTATTTAAAGATTGTCATAATATTTAACTTAAGAACAAATTGTGTAAATATAGGTAACAGAACTCGTACGCTCCCCGGCTACCACGCTAACATCTGCGGTAGTCGTTAACCCCTAACAAGGGAACTCTTCCTCAGTTTCGACGGGCAAGGCTAGCCACCTACCCGGCCTAAGGGTAAAGACGGCTCACAGAACCACTTCGTGGTAAAACAGGCCACTGGCCTTATAATAAGAGGAAGAAGAAGAAGAAGAACTCAAAACGTGGATCAAAAATATATAATAAGTAATTTTTGAGAAAAACAATGCCAAGATAATGAGAAGAGAGCTCACTGCAAAGTACAATTGAAGGTTGTATTTATACACAGTTCATTTTTGTATAATCCTTGGCGTTTCCTGTGCATTCTATTTGTTTTTGGCTCAAAATATATATTCTGCGATGGAGACTCGGCAGAATCTGGGTTCTCCTATATTAAATGTTACAGAGATAGCGGCCAACTCTGGGCTCCCTTCTAAAGATGGTATGGGGGATAGTACTCCCCCCCTCCCCCCCCCATCTTAATACTATTGAGGTTGAGTCCTCCTCACCACCAAAGGACTCATTATTTCCTCTGGAGAAAAAATGTGTGAGCAGCAAGACGATGGGTAACTATCCTCGGTTCCTGGTCATTGAGAGAATGGATGGTGATTTTCAAAACATTAGTCCATTTTTAATAGCAAAGTCAATGTACTACCTGGTTGGAGAAGCAAAAAATATTCGGAAAACTAAAGATGGGTTATTAGTGGAAACTGTGGCAAATAAACAAAGAAAAAGACTTTTAGATATAAAGAGATTGGCTGACTACTTTGTAAAGGTTACTTCACATAGAATATTGAATTCATGTATAGGTGTGGTATTTTGTCCGGATTTCCAGAATTCTTCTATTGGGGAAATCTTAGAAGGACTACGAGGGCAACATGTAGTAGCAGTTAAACGAATAACAACTAGAAGGAACGGGGAAACTGTTGGCACAGCTAATCACATACTTACGTTTAATCGTAGTGATTTACCTTCAACAATTCGCGGGGCTCGGTACTCGCTACGCGTGCGTCCATATATACCGTCTCCAATGCGCTGTTTTCGATGCCAGAGATTTGGACATACGTCTGACAAATGTCAAAATGTATAAATTTGTGTCTGTGGTAGGGCATTACACGAGAGCGAACCATGTACTGAACCCCTACAATGTATAAATTGTGAAGAAAACCATTCCCCTCGATCACCAACATGTCCAGTTTATCAACAAGAACTGCCAATTCAGAAAATAAAGGTAATCGATAAAGTATCCTGTATTGAAGCAAAACGAAGGGTTGGTCCTTCAACAGTTTTGCCAAATAAATCATTTTCAAGCCATTTGCCAGGTAAGATGTAATCTACTGTGCTCAAAAGTTTTAAAGTGTAACTTTTAAAAAATGTGTTAGGATTTCATCCAATTGGAACAGAGGGAAACTGTTTTTGTTACCTTTTACAGGAGAAATAGAGAATTCAGGAAAAGAAAACAACAACCTTATATCTCCCCATCCAGCGGGCGCAAATTGTGAAATAGCCCATTCAGCGAGTGTCTTAGATACATTAAAAGGCTTTATCGAACGAGAACCATCGATTGTTTTAGAACCCATATATCCTATTCACAAGTGCAGTTGGGAAAGTGCTAGGCTTGCATTAAGCAAGTCCTCGGTTCGACTCCCGCGAAGGCCAGAATTTTTCCGCAGCCTTGGCGATTGGAATCGAAATGGTGAGACCATTCATAGTTGGGCACCAAATTAACTGTGCTCTACTCAGAACCACAGACCTAAGAGAGAGAGTAACAAGGTCAACATATTTCACCAAGACACCTCACACAATGGTTGCTGAGAAAGCACAAAAGGCGCGCTATAACTTTATAACCCGAATACGGGGCAAGTTGAGCATTGTACCACCAGACGCAAGCATATAAAACAACAGCCTGTACACCGCAAGGTAAAATGAGGTTACAGATAATACATCCATACATATTGTTATGATACATAAGGCAGTGTAATTAATTTAAATTAAGAAATATTTGAAACAAATAAGCTTGGAAGAATGATATAATTAAATCTTGATGGGTGTTAAATTTCAAACATTATTAATAAATTTAATTGAGACAATGAGAGAAGATATTTTGATATTGATTGAATATGTTAATTTAAGAGTTGCAGAAAATTTTAATAAAATACAAGCCAAGCTAACGATTGACAAATGTGTTATAATGATAATGTGAATTGTTAAATTGTAAATAATGGATAATTTAAAATATGTAAGGGTGCAGTAAGAATAGTATCCAACAAGAACAAGTTTTTGTTTTAAGGGTAGTTACATAAATAAACTCAAAGAAAAATGTATAAGATATTTTGAAACGTGATATTTATTAAATAAAAATGGAAATTAGTGCAGAATTTGTATAGTTGTTTGGTTGATATACAAATGGGGTTGCTATTAAGAAGTCTTCGAGGTATTAAAGAATGAGTCTAAATATTAATATAAAAAAATACTCACAATCGGTGAAGAGATTGTTAAGTGCTGCGAATTACATTTAAAGGGAACTAGAGAACGACAAAATTGGATGGAATTGGATTTATTGACTGGCGTCTCGCATAATTACATGTTTATGTTTGACATTAATAGTTGCATCGAGGTAAGGAGATTCAGCTAGAGCGGGATTTGAGGTAGTACTACCAGAGTTGGACAACATCAGAGCAGTTTGCAGAATACTGAAGGATATCTAAGAAAGAAACAAGATAAGAGCTGTTGCAGTTAGAAACTTGGAACTTACCAGGTTTTGTTGAAGTTGAAGCTGCCGTTTGATAGAGGGATTGAAGCCGGCATCAGCAGTGGTATTGGAATTGGTTGACAGGTGTATGCTGTAGGTGTCAGGCTAGAACGACATTGGAATCTTTTGTGAAGCAGGAGGAGCTGATGTGTGGAGTTGTGCGAGTGAAGCTGAATAAGTGACAAGGTTTGTTAGAAATTTATATTAAAACATTTTATATAAAGATCAATCAGTGAAATACAATAATACAAGGCAATATTTAATTGAATGAATTGATTAATGTAAAAACACAATTGTCGATACATGGTTTATTGAAATTTGGAAGTCAGTTTGATAACTAAACATCATTAACTAATATTGACATTCAATTAATAGATAGAGATCTTGATTTGGGGAACCACCTGAGATAAGAGAACTTGATTTATTTTTATTAAAGAATTATTATTGAATTTGAAAGGGCATCACATTAATAAAAGTATAGCTTTATATAGCCACATCATAATAATATATATCCTGTTCACGAGATCAAAAGTTAATGGTCTAGAATTGGTGATTATGCGAGTGATTAAGCTTCTGCTTATGTGGCAGTTTTTATTTCTGTAAAATGCAAACAACTATTTGAGATACCTATATTTAGAATTTCGATTACAATTGTTAGCGATGAAGTGTATACATATTTGCGAAACAGATTAAAAAAATATTATATAATCATTAACAAAATAACGTTTTAGATTTGCTTTTTGCTGAAACATATGTAGCTTTGTAAAAACATTCATTCAATGAATATCGCTACTTGTTACTAGGTACATAAATTGTTTTAAAATTCATTTTTAACAGTTTATAACTTTGTGTAAGTTTTTTTCTCTTGCAGCAATGATGTAGGTTGGCATCAAATTACCAATGACAAATAACAGTATATAAGTATCTACATTTATCATTGAATTCTGTATAATCTAAGTGTTTTAAAATTTTATTTACAATTTTTAGTGTTATTCCATTTTGTTGTAACAAACACGTGTTTTGTTAAACTAACGTGTAAATAACATTAACAATTTCAAATGAAGAATTTTATTCAATATTTTATAGTATTTTATCTTCATCAGTGTTGTTATTGACGATTAACCAAATTAATTTTAGTATCGTTAAGAACCTCATTACCGCACTGAGTGCGGTAATTGATAGATATTGCCCCACGAAATGGAGGAGGCGTATGTCCGCATGCAGACGGTAGATGCTGTTTAAAGAAGAGAAGAGAAGAACGGACGAGGATACATTTTGTGGCCAAGGCCGATTAGGCCGAGGTTAATAAATTATCCGAGTTAGTTATCTATATGTAATACCGCCGTATGTTGTTTAACAGTTTTGTAATATTCACTAAAAGTGATAATATAAGTAAGTGTTTCTAGTAACTTGAGTGCCGCACGTAATTTGGTACTGTAGCAACACATGTGCACAATTCGTTTTCAAATAAACAGTGCACATAATTGCGTAGTGTAGCAACGGTTGTAATGGCCGTGAGTTTTATTAAAAGGCCGCCGAAACGACTTTTTAAAAAACGTTTATTTTTATTTTACAATGAAATATAACATTGGAAGCACACAGCTAGCCGCCGGACAATTTCTTACATCTAGCTATGATACGAACACACTGGAACTTATCGACTGACTGGAGCTTATCTTAGAGGTGCAGGCTACTTGTATATATACTATGTCTAATCAGCTAAGATAAGCGTTATCTCTAAAAGGGAGCGTGAGACAGGAAGCCACGTGCGTTCAAGGTTGCAGACTTGCAGTTCTCACAAAAGAAGCTATTATTGTTCAAGGTTGCAAGCTTGCAGTTTTACACAGGGGGCCATTGTCTAGTCATAATATAACTCGTCCGCCGATAAAATGTTCAATAGCGGTATTCAAATATGCCTCTATTGAACTTACAAAAAAGAAAAGAAAATTAAACTTACGTATTTACGTTAACTGGTTCAAAATCTTTATTTAGAAATCTAATAAGTTTAATCTTGATTGTGTTCCTATTATAATATAAATACAATACAAAAATGATTAATATAAGAATAGTAAATAGCGTAAATATAATCGCAGACACACTTAGGTTATCGGATTTAGTATAATTAACAGGTTTTAACAAATTTTCATATTTATTAAGCTTAATTCTGTCCTCAACCAATTTCTGGGTGTCAACTGGTATCAAGTCAATCTTCGAGACATTAATGAATTCGATTCAGGAATTATTAAGCGGTCAATGTTTGAAACTTTTAAATTAGCAATTTTATTTGCGGTTCTTTTATACTGAATAATAAAGTAGCAATACGACTTTCATTAAATTGTTTCTAAGTGTATCATGACGAATAAAAATAGGAATATCATATATATATTTCTAATAAGCGTCTATTTGCTTTATTTAAGAACTACATTGCCTAAATTTAAAGAATATAGTTCTGGATTATATTTTAAAATATTTACAATATTATATCGCCGTGTATGATTGAATATTTAATCAAGATACAGACGATGAAGGTAATAAGTCTGAATAAGGTAGTAATTCATTAGCATGGCGTCTAATGTTGGACGATCCATTATGGAGTATTAACTCGTATATGTCATGTTCTAGAATTTGGGATATCGTATATGGTCCTATAAATTTTGGTTCATCTTTGCTTCTGGAATTAGTTTTAACAAATACTTTTTCGTTTAATTGAAATGTTTTATTTTTCCGAGTTGGATTTAATTTTAAATTTCGCTTCTCTTTAGTATCAATTTGCTTGCCTTGCAATATTTCGTAAATTTTTTTCATGCGGATTTTGTGACCAGATAAATAATCATGTTTTTGTATAGTCTAAATCGAACTGATTTCTACATTCAGTATGACCAAATACAATCTCAAAAGGGGTTAAATTGAGATTAGAGTGTATCGTATGATTGTATGCAAGAATACAATATTGAATTTTGTTTTGTTCAGGTACATCCGTCAATAGTCGATAGTGTTCAACTATTGTCGAATGCAATCGTTCAATTGGAGAATTAGATTGATGGTGATGTGGGGTTGTCGTATGCAACTGGATTTTATGTAAAGCTATGAAGTCTTTAAAAATATTTTTGTTAAATTCTCCATCAGCTATAATGATATTTGGTGTAGTAAAAGTACACATATAATTAAGTAATTGTTCAATGATGTCTGTTAAATTTCGAGATTTAATATAATATGCTTGGGCGAATTTGGAAAATGAATCTATTATTGTTAGATAGCTTCTCTTACCTATCTGAAAAATATCCAAGTGTATAGTATGAAATGGTTGGTTTTGTGTAGGAGTAAGCTGTAAAGGCTGCTTAATTGGGTTTCTATTGTACTTTTGCGCTATACAAATATGACAATTATTAATATAGTCGGTGACATCTTTATTAATTGATTTCCAATAATATTTTCTTTTTATATGTTCAATTGTTTCATTGATACCACGGTGATTGGTTTTGCCTAGATGATAATTTTGGATTTGATATTGACGATCTTGTGGATTTAGAACATAAGTCACTTGTGACATACATCGATGAAATTTGGGTGTGTTATCGTTAATTATGTTTTGCAGAAAATTAGAAAAATCTAAACAAAGTTCGTCGTTAGGAAAATAACAATAGTAATGTGTTCTAGGTTCACAATGTTCAATTAATAGCCTGTTGAATACGTCAATTTTATTTGTATTATTTAGGGATACAGAATAATGTGTAATTCCGTCGTATTTAGTGATTCCGATATCTCGTGGTAGCTGAGAAATTACAAATTCAATTTGATTCTTAAATTGTTGTAGAGGTTTTTCGGCAATATCGATCACGGGGGTAGACGATTGTTGCGAATGTATTGTTTCGACATAGGATTTATTATCGTCGTTATTTGGTGGTTTTATTTGAATGTCGGATATAACTTTTACTTTAGGCGTTTTTGATTTTGGTGGTCCGATGGTCGGTACTGAAAAAAAGTCTTGTATGTCGGGGGTGCTTGCCCTACTTGCCATTAAGCTTTCGTTACCTTGTATTGGTATTGGTGTATGAAGTCTATCGGGTGTTTCTAAAGTCATGGGGTGAATTTGAACACTTGATAGAGCGTCGGCAACTTTATTTAATTTGCCTGGTAGATAGTTTACGGTGAAGTCGTATTCTTCTAATTTAAGTGCCCAACGAATTAATTTGGAATTTGGTTCTTTTAAATTTTTGAGCCAAACAAGCGGTCTATGATCGGTGTACAATTTAAATTTTACTCCATACAGATATGGACGAAATTGTTTGGTTGCCCAAACTATGGCTAGGAGTTCTCGTTCAATTGTAGTATAATTTTGTTCTGCATCATTAAGGGTTCTGGAGGCATAACATGTGGGTTTACCATCTTGGGATAATACCGCGCCTATCGCAAATTTAGATGCATCGGTAGTCAGTTCGAAAGGTTTTTCAAAATCAGGATATTGAAGTACTGGTTCATTCATTAAAATTTGTTTGCAATACTCAAAGTTCTTCAAAAATTCAGGGGTGTGTACAATTTTATTTTCTTTCTTTAAACATACGGTTAAAAATTTAGTTATTTTGGCAAAGTCCTTGACAAATTTTCTATAATAGCCAAATAGTCCTAAGAATGATTTTATCTCGGTTCTTGTTTTAGGTGCTGGGAAATTTTTGATTGCTGATATTTTAGATGGATCTGGTTTTATTCCTTCTGAAGTAACTATATGACCTAAATATTTTACAGATTTATGTAAAAATTCCGATTTATCTAACTGAATCTTTACATTAGCATCTCTACATTTTTGAAATACATTTTTTAAACGTTGCATGTGTTCTTGAAGAGACCTTCCGAAAATTATAATGTCGTCTAGGTAAACTAGGCACTGTGTTGGAGTGAGTCCAATTAAGGCTGTATTTATCATCCTTTGGAAGGATGCAGGACTGTTACGTAAACCCATAGCCATTCTTTTAAACTGAAAATGGCCTTCTTCGGTTGAAAAAGCGGTTTTTTCGCGATCTTTCTTTTCGATTTCTATCTGGTGGAAACCAGAGGCAAGATCCAAAGTTGTAAAGTATTTAGCTCTGCCAAGATTGTCTAATACGGTTTCTATACGGGGCAATGGATATTTATCTTTAATAGTTTGTTCATTTAACTTTCGATAGTCAACTACAATGCGCCATTTTTGTTTTCCGAAGGCGTCTAACTTTTTTGGGACGACCCAAATAGGAAAATTATACGGTGATTCCGATGGCTCTATAATATCTTCGTTTAACATTTTCTTTATTTGCTTTTTGACTTCTTCGCGATGAATATGGGGATAACGGTATGTTTTCGTAAATATAGGTGCATTGGTTTTAGTCCTAATGTGGTGTTTTGTCAAATTCGTAACGGATAAAGGTATTTCGGGAGAGTAAAATACGTCTCTGTATTGAAAACATAAATTAGTCAAAAGAGTTTTTTCGTCTTCGTTTAAGTGGTCTAGTCTTAAATTGTTTTTTAAATTATTATTTAAAATACTTTTGGTGTTTGGAGTTTTTATATTAAAGTTGTTAAGTCTGATAGGTTGATTTTTTTGCTATCGGGTTCATAGTCTTCTAAAAATAATGGATTATAAATATTTATTTCTTGTGTTTCGTTTGAAGTATTAATTACACTGGTTTTAAACCAATTATTGTGTAATTTCACTAATGCTGAAGGCATAATTAATTTTTCATTAAATTTTAGTTTTGGAGCTATTTTAGTTCCATTCTTTCCTACTGCTGGTAAATTTACAAAACATTCTGTACGCGGAGGTACTACAAGTTTTCTGACAAAATCTGAGTTTTTAAATTTGGAAAAATTACATTCATTACGTTTTTGAATTTCCTGTTTAGTTTTTGATGGATTATAATAGAACGGTATTACTGTTTTTTCTGTTTGATTGTGCATCCATTTATAATCTACTCGTGCGGATAATTTTGAAAGTAAATCGGATCCAATAAGTCCTACATAGTCTTGGTGAAAATTGAATAAATAACACATATGTGTTCCGTTTTTATAAAAAAGATTAGGAATGGGTAAATCTGCAATTAAGTTATGTTGAGAAATTCCATGAGATGTAACTATCTCAAATTCTGTTTCATAAATATAATTTGGAAAATGTTGTTGTACAAATTCTGGGGAAATTATTGTTTGTGAGCTACCTGTATCTATTAAAAGTTTATCGCCGGTGGCGGGAATTATAATATAAGGAAGGTTTGATTTTGGATTTATATTAAAAGTTAAAATATTCTTTTCCGAGGCTCTTAATGAAAATTTACAGTATCGTTTGGATCTGGATATTCGAAATAATCGTAAGTATGGTCTAAATCTTGGGATTCGCAATTTTCAGTTGTATCTTGAAAATTGTCAGGGTCAAAATATTCCTGAGGGTTTTCGTTAAAATTTTCTGGAGTTGAAAATTCTCCATTTTCAAATAAATTTTCGGCTAAGTTTTCATATTTATCCGGAGGTTTTTCTTGATGATAATTTAAATGATTAAAATTTCTATTAACGTTTTGAGAATTAGCTCGATATTTATTAGGGAAATTTGATTGTTGAGTAGCTGGTCTTTTTATAGTGCTAAAGTCCATAGGTTCTGGTTTATTTGTTGGTGAAAAATTTGGTTTAGGTGCAAATGCATTAAAGCTTGAATTTTGAGTTATTCTAGAATTATTAGGATTGTTAAAATTTGTTGGACTTTTAAACTAGTTGGGATTTTGATTAAAATTACTTTTAGGATTTTGGTTAAAATTACTTCGATTTTGTTGGAACGGTCTTTGCATGAAATTTGGGTTATTAAATTTAGGTTGATATGAATTTTGTGTTTGAATATTGGAAGTTAAATTTGATTTATTTAATTTTTGACTTTGAAAATTATTTTGATTTTGAGAATATCTGATATCAATTTCTTTTTTTTACTATGCTTAAGGCTTGTTCTAGTGAAGTTGGGTTTCTACTTCTTACGAAGCTTCCTAAATTTTCATTTAGTCCACTTGTAAAAGTGCGAAGTGCTAAATCTTTGTTAGCCTTTAATTTATAAGTGATAATGTCTTTTGATTCTTGACTCAGAGAAACTTGAAACTTTTGAATTATAAATAGCCAAATGGGTTCTAACTTTATTGAAAAATTCTATGGGAGAGTCTTTATTCTGTTTTAATTTAGTTAAATCAATTAAAAGATTCAATTCTGACCTTTGGTCGCCAAAATTTTCAATTAAGACATTTTTTAAGTCTTTCCAAGTATCATACTCGTAACCTGTAATTACTTCTAACGCTTGACCTTTTAATTTATTCCTTATCGAATTTAAAATTATTTGGTTGATATAATCGTTTGAATTTTCTGTGCAAAATTTAGTTGCAATGATTTCTGAAGATCTGACAAATTCCGAAAGAGTGGCTTGATTACCATCATATGTGGGAATTTCATTTAGTAAAGCTACATTAAAATGTGGGGGAAACAATGATGCGTTTTGTTCAACCATATTTGGGTTGTTACAATTATTTAAAAATAAAATTCTAGGGATAGAATTCCTTGGTGAGCGTGATCGATCTCGTGACATAAAATTTTTACAATTGTTTCAAAATATAATTTTTTATCTAATACTTCAAGATAATAGTGATCTAAACATAAATATTTTATAGACAAAAATCAACTTTACTTATTTTTTTCCACTTGGTTTTAGTTTTTATTTATGTTAGTAAACAGTTTACTGACTAGGGGGTTCCTAAAAAAGGGGGTAGGAGGCCTACGCGCAAGAACGCAAGCACAAATGCAAATTAAGCACACCTAGTATGTCAGCAATTGGTCTGGCTTACTACGTTCTGCCTGATCTTATAAATAAATATTAGAACTATGTTAGTATAATTTTTTAAAACTTTATATTAGTTAACTTTGTTGTTTTAGGCGAACGCTTTAATAATTATCACTTTTGAAAATTATATTACGTTACTTTGTTGCCTTTGAAATTTTTATTTTGTTGTTTAAGCGAACGCTTTAATAATTATTACTTTTGAAAATTATATTACGTTACTTTGTTGCCTTTAAAATTAATTATTTTGCTTTTTCTTTAAAACTTGAAAATTATTACTTAGGCGAACGCTTTAATAGTCGTTACTTTGTTGCCTTTAAAATATACCTTTGCTTTTTCTCTAAAGCTTGAAAATTATTATAAAAATATGCACTTACATTGTGCGTTAAAATTGACGAACGGCGTGCGATCTGCTACGTCCTGTTATCTTCAATAAAAGGATGCGTCGATCCTGTTGATGTCGGCTGGCCTGCAAACAGCTAGGTCCTGAAGTCCGACTTTGGATAGTCTGCTTTGCGCTAGAGCGTTATCCAAAAGTTGTCCTGGGGTCGTCGTTGTTGACGTTGCCAAACCAGAGACTGATCCCAATGATCAAGTGGTCCCAATGACCAGATGGTTCCAATAACCACGGAGGAGCAGGAGCTGGGTCGACGGGCGCTTCTCACGATCGGGCGATGTTTGTCCCTGTTGGAGATGTCCGAAGATCCGCTGGGTGGTAGGTGTCGATTTGCGGCAAAGAGCTGAACCTCAAGGAAAGTTGCTGGTCGACTCGATGTTTGTAGTTTTCCAGGTTTTCCTCCACAAATCCGAACGACTGCGCCAGTTTTATTAAAAGGCCGCCGAAACGACTTTTTAAAAAACGTTTATTTTTATTTTACAATGAAATATAACATTGGAAGCACACAGCTAGCCGCCGGACAATTTCTTACATCTAGCTATGATACGAACACACTGGAACTTATCGACTGACTGGAGCTTATCTTAGAGGTGCAGGCTACTTGTATATATACTATGTCTAATCAGCTAAGATAAGCGTTATCTCTAAAAGGGAGCGTGAGACAGGAAGCCACGTGCGTTCAAGGTTGCAGACTTGCAGTTCTCACAAAAGAAGCTATTATTGTTCAAGGTTGCAAGCTTGCAGTTTTACACAGGGGGCCATTGTCTAGTCATAATATAACTCGTGGCTGTTATAGATGACATTTCAATCAAGCAGACAATAGTGAGTGCGGTAATAAAGCTTTTAACGATACTCAAACTAACTTAGTAAGTAGTCTATAACAACATCGATGAAGATAAAATAATTAACATTAACGTATTTAAAATTACCCGCACTTAATTTAGCGACAATTTTACAAAGACCTATACAAGATCAAAAGTCGTTTGGTGCTTGATTAATGCGCAGCAATTACAGGTGGCGCTACAAAACGTCTCCTAAAAATGAATGAGAGACGTGGAATTTATTTTATTTTCTTTATTTGTCGTAGTCCTGCTGATTGCATTGTACACTGTACAATTGATGCTCTTTCAAACGACAATAAATATAATTAGTGAAACAATTTGTCTGTCACATCATTTCTGATGAAATGACCGGCAACAACTCTAACAGCGTTGCCTAAAGCGTCAGTTCCAACAAAACACTTCTGAGGTTAAGTATCGTGCTCGTTCACACAAACAGTTATTAAGTATTATTTGCTTTACAGATGGGGTAAAGGGCCACGATTATATTTGGGCTTTAGTCCAAGGCCGTTCCTCTCACTGTATAAAGGTTTCGTGTTTATTTAAGGTAAATTGCAATCGGTCAACACTAGAAGCAAAACAGTTTCCATATTTACTAAATAGACCGCATGCACATGAACGGAACAAATAAAAAATAATATCCTAGTCAATCAACAATAGATTGGTAGTTATGGCGATTCTATTTTTAGTGCAACAATATTTCTGTTTAAAATATTAGTTTTAAAATAATTTCCTTTATACAAACGTATATAAATGTAATTAACTATAATTTGTTAATATGTCAGTTACTTACTCTTAATAATACGTACTTTTTCCAGGTGTTGCAATTTCAAATGTTACTGTAATCGTATAATATTGAACGAAAAAGTATTATTACCCAAGCCAACGCTACGCTAGCCATGATTACCAGTAATCAAGAAAGTTCAACAGCAACTTCACTGCATAAATTAAGGGACTTAGATGACAATGAAGATATTAAGAAATTAGTTATCAAACAAGAAACCATTGAAAGCAGTAATGACATCGGTCATTCCGAAATTGATATTAAATGTGAGTTTGAAGTTAAAGACCAAAATTATATGGCTCAAAATTCAACAGTACAGAGTTTGGTTACACATATCAAGCCATTCTCTTGTTCTGTTTGTGACTTTACAACAGTATACAAACAGAATTTAGTCACACATATGAAATTTCATACAGGGAAAGAACCTTATTGTTGTTCTGTTTGTGAATATAGAACAGCAGTAAAATCCCTTTTAGTTGCACATATGAAATCTCATACAGGAGAAAAACCTTATTCTTGTTTTGTTTGTGGATATAGAACTGCCTATAAAAATAGTTTAGTTGCACATATAAAATCTCATTCAGGGGAAAAACCTTATTCTTGTTCTGTTTGTGAATATAGAACAGCAAAAAAATTTAATTTAAGTGCACATATGAAATCCCATACAGGTGAAAAACCTTATTCCTGCTCCGTTTGTGAATATAGAACAGCAGTAAAATCCCATTTAGTTGTACATATAAAATCTCATACAGGCGAAAAATCTTATTCTTGTTCTGTTTGTGAATACAAAGCAGTACAAAAATCTACTTTAGTTACACATATGAAATCCCATACAGGTGAAAAACCTTATTCTTGTTCTGTTTGTGGATATAAAACTGCCTATAAAAGAAATTTAGTTGCACATATAAAATCTCACACAGGGGAAAAACCTCATTCTTGCTCTGTTTGCGACTTTAGAACAGCAGTAAAATCTCATTTAGTTGCACATATGAAATCTCATACAGGTGAAAAACCTCATTTTTGCTCTGTTTGTGACTATAGAACAGCAGTAAAATCTTATTTAGTTGCACATATGAAATCTCATACAGGTGAAAAACCTCATTCTTGCTCTGTTTGTGAATATAGAACAGCAGTAAAATCCCATTTAGTTAGACATATAAAATCTCATACAGGCGAAAAACCTTATTCTTGTTCTGTTTGTGAATACAAAGCAGCACAAAAATCTACTTTAGTTACACATATGAAATCCCATACAGGTGAAAAACCTTATTCTTGTTCTGTTTGTGGATATAAAACTGCCTATGAAAGAAATTTAGTTGCACATATAAAATCTCACACAGGGGAAAAACCTCATTCTTGCTCTGTTTGTGAATATAGAACAGCAGTAAAATCCCATTTAGTTGCACATATAAAATCTCATACAGGCGAAAAACCTTATTCTTGTTCTGTTTGTGAATACAAAGCAGCACGAAAATCTACTTTAGTTACACATATGCAATCCCATACAGGTGAAAAACCTTATTCCTGTACTATTTGTAAATACAAAGCAGCACAAAAATATCATTTAGTTTCACATATGAAAAATCATACAGGGGCAAAATCTTATTCCTGTACTATCTGTAAATTCAGTTCAGCACAAAAATGTAATTTAGTTACACATATGACTTCTCATACAGGGGTAGAACCCTTTTGTTGTTCCGTTTGTGAATTTAAAACGGCACGAAGATATGGTTTAGTTAGACATATGAAATCTCATACAGGCGAAAAACCTTATTCCTGTACTGTTTGTAAATACAGTGCGGCACACAAATTTCATTTAATTTCGCATATGAAATCTCATGCAGGCAAAAAACCTTATTCTTGTTTTGTTTGTGGATATAAAACTGCCTATAAAAGTTGTTTAGTTCAACATATGGAAACTCATATGAGCAAAAACAATGGAATAATGTAACAAGCGTGTGGCACTGAAACAGGATGCACTTGCATTGGCAGCAAACATTTATTCCAATGGCTTACAGCAGTTAAAAGTGTGAAGTGTCAACCCTACAAATAGTTGAAAAATTTAACGCCCAAATAAATCGACAGCTTTCTTATATATTTGGGAGTAGTTTCTTTCTGTTTTACTCAAAGTGCGAGATATAAGAGCTATTGGTCTATCACGACCATTTAGAAATGTATGTAATTGTACTACTTCTAGGCCATAGCTTAAAGCATCAGTTGCAAGGACCAGGGGATTGCTGTATCATAAAGAACTAAAACTGTATCTGTGAAATTTCTTCTTTATTGCCCTGAATATTTGGTTACATTCCTTTGTCCATTTGAAAGGAAAATTTTTAGGCAATAGATTATAGTATGGGGTTAAGGAATCTTCCAAATTTGGAATAAAACCGGAGTAATATGTGATTAGCTTTGTGAAAGATGTCCTTTCGAACACATTTCGTGCTGTTTGTGCAGCAATAATGGTTGTTATTTTGTCCTGATCTTATACAACCAAGATGCATTGAAATTTTTCTTGCTTTTATACATATTCCATTTCCATTCCTGTAAGCATATATTTATTATCACTATACCTATACATAGATGTGGTTTGACATTTGAGACTATCGGAGTACTCCATTTTTAAAAGTTGGTGGAACTCATAATTCCTAGTGATTCTAATAGATCTAGTTTCTTCTCAACTGATGGTTTTAATGCATATGGAATCGTTCTTGCTTTGCAAAAGAGCCTTGCTATTTTCTTCAAGGAACAGCTCTGCAGTGTAATCCTTAAAAAGACCTATTTGATTTTGAAGAATGCCTTTGTAAAGTGGTGCCAGGCGTTCGACCTACGCCTTTAAATCTATACTACCTAAGTCTACACTATTAATATCTATATATATATATATATATACAAGCCAGTCTCTATAGCACATTATGACGCCCACCGGCATCCATCTTCCAAGTTTGTCTGTCTTGCCAGTCCTCTTCGTGTAGGTTTCTTACCGACATGACTCATTATTCCACTCTTTCAAATAAGTGGTAGTCTAACGCGTTGTCTTCTATCTGATGGAATCCATTTCATTAGTTTTTTGGGTAGTCGTTGTTCCTCCATCTTTTGTACATGTCCATACCAAACAGGTTGTTTGGGTTCAACGGCCTCGATTATGGTACTTTCTACTATCACTCTCTCGCGTATCTCAGTGTTTCTTATATAGATATACCTGCTGATGTTCTGATAGAGTCCATTTCGAGTGCCATCAATCTGTTCTCTATTTGTTTAGTTACCTGCCAAACTTTGCATTCGTATGTGGCAATGCTTGTATGTATCGTATTATAAATGTGCAGTTTAGTTTTACGTGATGTATTTTTGCTCCATAGAATAGAGTTCAGAGCTCCCGTGACTTGTCTACCCTGATTTATTCTTTCCTTTATTGCATTGTCGCTCTTTCGTTCATGTCTGATCTTCATTCCCAGATACCTGTATTCATTACGTACTTCTATAATGTCGCCATTTTCCACTACTAAAGGTTCTGTGTTTCTACCTATACACATATACTGGCTTTTCTTTACATTTATTTCAAGCCCCCAGTTTTGATATTCCTCATACAGCCTTCTGGTCATGTAGTCATTGTCCTATCGGCATGCCCATTTCTTTGCACTTGTCTTCCATTGACTTAGCCGCATCCAAGTATATATTAAACAAAAGAGGTGATATACAACACCCCTGTTGTACTCCCTTTGTCTCATTACTCCTTTTGATAGATGGGTTCCTAGTTCGTTTTTTTATTATTCCGCTATATAATTCTTTAAGTGCTCTTGTTAACATAAAACTTCGGCTTAGACCGCTTAGTCTTTGTAGATAAACACTCTACATTCTCTGGCTTAATGTGCCTTGCAACTTGTGAACTTGAGCAAGGATCCACTTGATGGCTATGCTCTTTAATGGCTTATGTTGTTTGAGTACCTTGAGAACGAGGACACTTAGGCCGATTTGGCTTTTGCTGTTTGTGGACCCATATTGAATAACGTTTCACAAGCTCACAAGGTGCAAGGCACATTAAACCAGAGATTGCTGGGTGTTTATCAACAAAGACTACACAGTCTCAGACAAAATTCTATGTGAACAAGAACAATTCGAGTAACCGCCTCAAACAGTATATAATTCTTTAAGTGCTTTGATTACAGTTATATTTATGCGGCTGCCTTCTAACACCTCCCACAACTTTGCTATAGGAATGTTATTGTAGACCTTTGTGAGGTCCTTTAACATAAGGTGTACTTCATGTGCCACTGCAGTTCATTTCTCTATCAACTGCGTTAGACAGAAAATACTGTCAATCATTGAACGACCAGCGTGAAACCCACTTTGTTCTTCAGCTGTGTTGCCTCCGTATTCGGATGTAATGATTTCTTTTAAGATTCTTCCGTATAGTCTACTTTGCGTGATTGTTACTGATATTCCTCTGTAGTTGTTCTGGTCATTACTGTTTCCTGTTTTGTATATAGGTGTTATCAATGCGGTTTTCCAGTGTGGGGGTAGTTTTTGCCCATTAATGTATTTGGTAAATATTTCTGAGGGCATGCCTACTAATTTTGATGTTCCATATTTTACCAATTATGCTGGAATCTGTTCAGGTTCAGAGGCTCTTCCATTCTTTAAAGATTTTATAGCTTTCTCTACTGTTTTTACTTTCGATTTTTATTTCCTCTCCTTGTATTGTATAGTTGACTGTGTTGTCGGCGTGGGTATGTGGCTGTAATTTTTCTGTTAAAAGGTCCTTGAAATGCGTATCCCATTTATTGGCTTCAATTACGTTGATGGTGTGTTCATTCATTTTGGTTGGCTTTAACATGTTTTATAAATCGCTATCTTTCAGTAGATTTCTTACCTTCCATATAATATTCAATTTCTAGACATTTCTTTTCCCAAGCTTCGTTTCTTTGCTTTATCATCATTCGTTTAAACTTGGCTAGAATTTTTTATATTCTAATTCATCAGCAATGTGCTTTGTTTGAAGTTCTGTTTTTCTTTTTTCGCTTCTTGCAGCTGGCTACTCCACCAATAATCTGTTTTTTGCATTTTGTATTTTTTCTGCTTGATCAGCAGCGGTGTGCATCGATTTTACTATGTGTGGTCAAGTTCCTCTGTTGTATAAGTGAGGCATTGTTTCCTTAACAGGTCACGTAGTTGTTGTTTATACAAGGTGTCTCAAAATTGCACAGAACAAATATAATGGCGTTATTCTGCAGCAAATAATAAGAAAAAACCCTAATAAACATATGTCCTAAAATCATTCATTTCAAAGGTATCCTTGATCAAAAAACTAAAGATAGCAATTTGAATACAACTTATAACGGCAGATAAATTGGTTGTAATGGTCTTCTACTACGGTCACCTCGGTCACCCGATCTCACCTCCTTGAATTACTTTATTTGGGGGTACATTAAATAAATTAAGAAATCACATAACTGAAGCTTGTGAAATTCTCAACCAAAATCCTGAAATAGGACTTGCTCGAGAATCATAGATTGGTTTTTGTAAATTAATCAAACATAAATGTTAAATAAACTATTTTGGAACGGATACTTATTTTTTTAAATTGTTACTATTGAACAACGCCCATATATTGTACGTAAACAAAAAACGTGTTGGAAACAAAACACCAGCCTACTAAATCATGAACGTTTAAAATGCGAATTACTATCTTTAATTTTTTGATCAAGGGTACCTTTGAAATGAATTAGGACATATGTTTATCAGGGTTTTTTTCTTATTTAATTGTGTAGAATAACTTGTTTTGGCGTCGCTTGTTATGCAATTACTGGTAATATTTATAGTATGGTTTAGCAGTGCCAATGATAGTAATGTGTCTCTAGGCTGTTTGTTAATTAGGACGATTGATTCAAATTTCTTGCCCCAAACCCTACATCTGTGATAGCCTATGACTGCTCCGGTTTTACTAGTGCTAAGTTGCATATAGTTTGACATACCAGCTAGCAGTTGTGTGTTCTAAATCAGTTATTTTCGATACTAACTGCATAGTATCATTAACATCACGCATATTTTTGAATATGGATGCTATACCTGGTACAAGCTCGGCACTGGTTTTGCCCTCAAAAAAGCATAAGCGGTTGTGTTTGGGTCATGTTAAATAAAACAAGTTTTTCAATTACTCCTCTTAATTTATAACAGACTATAGCAATAGGCAAATTGTAAACAGTAAACCTCAGGATGATAATGTTGGACCTACAAGTGACAACTGAGGTTGACTGTCGAAAAACAATCTCCTCAAGTGACCGTTGATCATTGTAAAATAAAAAATGTTACGTCTATCTTCATTTAATTCAGAAAACCGAAAAGTGTTGGACATCAAAAAACTTTAAAGTCTTTTATATAATATTCTCAAACATTCAATTCAGAAAACCGAAAAGTGTTGGACATCAAAAAACTTTAAAGTCTTTTATATAATATTCTCAAACTTCTTTCAAGACTAGAGTTTGAGGTTATAATGATAACAATCAGGACACACGTTCAAATACCAAGGCGTGCTTTGAGGAGATCTTTTTTCAATCACTGTATATTATAAACTATAAAGATTACGTTTTAAATTAAAAAGGGGTACTTGTTATTAGACTGTAAGAATTGCTAGGAATAAAAACTCTTAACAACAATGTACTATATGTAAGCAAGCTTGACATTGTTTTGCAGTCTTAGAATAAATTCTTAATAATTATGAGTCCATGTGTTATTTCTGACATTTATTACTTATCACTTTCAAAGTGAAGATCTATCAAAAAATAACAATCAATAGCGAATTATATAAACAGGATAAAAAGAGGGTGGAGTGGTACTGACAGGAGCAAATTAAACAATTTACATCTCAAAAAACTAAAACGAAACCATGCACCAAAGGCTTTGATGACGACCCAAGTAAAGAAAAGGAAAATGAGCAAAATACAGGAAGGAACTATACAAATAACATCATGGAAAGTACGTAGCACTTTTCCGAAGGAGCTTTAGAGCATCTTATTGGAGAGCTACATCCTCTACATCCTAGCAAATATTATCTTGATTTATATAAATTATAGGTAATAAATTTGCTATTAACTTAATTATTGTGGTATCTTTTTAATAAATTAATTATAAACGCTTTGTATAATGCTGATTTATCTACTGGGATCGGTCCAATACTGGATATTATTTAAATAATAGGAACTTAATTTAAATATAGCGATCCAACCTCACAATTTTGCCAAGCAAAATTCGTTATTGTTTGACAAATATCAATGATTACGTAATTAAAGCGTTGCCTAGGTGATAACAATTGCAGTAAGTAAATACACGTTACAAACAAAAAACACTTAGAGGACGCGTCTGCCGAAAGTGCACAAAAAACAGACGGCACTATATTCACTGTTTTAGGATGAACTTTGTTGACCTTTATGTTGCTTTTTCAATGGAAACTAGGGCTTAACTCGAGTCCCTAGCAAGCCCCACGATTCCTGAGCCCATCTTTCTTCGTTGGTCTGCCGATATAAGCCGCTGAACGCCCTGCAGAATGACTCCTGCCCGCTGCGAAAAACGACTTCAATTCAACCGTCGTCTCACACTTAGGGCTCCAACTGCTCCCCACGAACGTCGCTACCTAGCTCTAGACTCGTACATAATCTCGAAAAAACTACCCAATACTCGATGCACAAATCAAACACTTTTGTATACCTCTGCAGAGGTGCTACGAATTACTGCAACTTGCTACAAAGTACCCAAAGGATATAGAATTAATTTTCAAACACGATGTATTGGGAAAAGTCTTAGATCTTACATTGTTTTACATTATTTCCAAGCCTGCTCTTGATTACATGTTGTTCTAATCAAAGCTAACACTATTTGTTCATACTCTTTTACAAATTATTATCAAGGCCAATGCTATTTTATACTATATGCAAAAAATAAATTATTACATTTCTAGAACATTTTATAAGATAATATTTGATATGCTTGAAATATTATTAATTGCTATTATAATCATAAAGGCTTAAAATGTGTTCATAGCAATATATACAGTGTGTCCCAGGATTACTGTTACAAAAGGTGCGATGGACAAAATTTTTGAATTTTATTTTCAGATGGTGGGATAAAGTCCTGCTTAGTGTGAAGAGAATTTAAGAATATTTTCAGGTTTTGAAAAACAAGTCGGCCTTGACAGTGAAGCGAAAATTATTTTCTTTTTAGGTAAACTACCCTTTTTGTTCATGATACGGCAAAATGTTACAAAGAAAAGTTGTTCACAATGAGAAATTATGGCCCTATGCAAAATTTCAGGAAGATCTACCTACTTAGATTGAACAGTTATTTTTTAGATTAAACAAAATAATAGTAGATTATGTTATTAGGAGTAAAAGTGATACTTTATGTGGCGAAGCTGAAGTTTATTTAGCCGAACGTTAGTGAGGCAAATAAATAAGCTAAGCCACATAAAGTCACTTTTACTCCGAATAACATATAAGTACTATTTTATCCGCAAACGTATTCAGGTAAATTTCATTAATGTAAATTTAAAAAAAAACGAATGCATCGGCCGGGAAGCGAACCCAGGCCACCCGTGTGACAGGCGAGCACTGTACCCCTGCGCCAACCTCTGTTGTTGAAATAACGCGCTACTGTAATGATATATGAACATACTGAATCACTCGAGCTAATAGCACACGGCCACAGCAGCTGTCTACCATATCCCACGGCGACAGATGCTCCGATCCGCTGCTTAAAGGATTTATTTAAATTAAAACCTTTTTGTACTCTTTTTGAAAATAAAAACCGGCCTACGATCTAAGTCTAAAAATTAGCAAAAACTTTAAGCCATCATACAATTGAATCGGTCCAGTATCTTCGGAGGAGATAGCGAACAAACAGAATGAAAGAAAGAGAGCAACGCTTTTATGTGCTTAGGCAGATAAAGTACGCAAAAGTTGCTATTTTATCTGCTTAGGCAGATAAAGTGACACTTTTACCTTGTCAATAAAGACACATAAGTTGTCAGTTTTGTGACATTTGCGGATAAATTGTATTTATGTCTGACAAACATTTAAAACCAGGGAGAACTAAGGAAACATTTTACTACCAGAACAATATTTAAGAACTACCTACAGGGGAAAAGCATTTTTTAAAAACCATTTGCTTAACTTCAACACATTTTATTAATTATAGCTACCTATACCGTTTAAATCAAACAAAGGCAAACAATATTTTGCATTCGATTTTAGGTATTCTGTCATTATTTCCATACCACATCGGTAGATGTTATTAGTATCATTTTATGCACAATAACTTTATATTTCTATTGATACCATTATCTTTCCTGTAAGTTGTATTGGCGATCAGAAATCAGCAAAAACGTTGAACTTAAAAATGTTTGGAAAATTCCTTTAAAATAATTAGGATTCTTTGATTTCCCCCATCTTAACCACATTTTATTAGCTATTCTTATTCATGTGTCCTGCTCTTCTAGGGCGTTGACGATCAATTGCATGACTTGAATTTTTGTCTGTAGCTTTCCTGAAAAGGGATGTTGTACTTTGTCCATACCATTGGCGAAGGTTCTTGAGCCATGATATCCTGCGACGGCCCTGATTACGCTTTCCCACTATTTTCCCCTGAATTGTAATCTGAAGTAATCTGTATTTGTCGTTACGGATGATGTGCTATAAATAACTATTTATTTCTACAAGTTATTGATCAAAGTAAGTGGACCATCGCCTTAAACTGGTAAAGCCAGATTTGAACATATTTCATTGGGCTGTAATATGAAAAAATTCAAAGAATCTCTTATCATATGCCACTGACATCTTCAACGTCAAGTATATGTCGTATCTACCAATATAAATTTAACTAAATTCCTTAATAAAACGTTTTTTTCTAACTACAATCATTAAACAAAGATGACGTTCACGCATCACTTTTGCAACGGGCTAGTTCTTGTCACTTTGGTATTTAACTATTATTCTGCTAGTGTGAAACCAAACTGTATTCCTTACATTGCAATATTTAGGTTAAGACGAATTGTGCATTGGAAACATGCATCGAGTGTTTCGTGCGCTGATTGTGAGGTGCAAACCAGCTGATGCCGTCGTTACGGCTATTAATAGAACAATATAAGCTATGCGTTTTGTCCAAACAAAAAGGGACGTCACGCAAAGCATTAAAGTGCGATTGAGAGTTTATGTGTTAGCCTACATTAAGGACAGTGGACACCTTGTTATTCTTGAGCCGAAATACAGCCTCGAGAATCTCGAACTACCTTGGAATCAACACCGAGGTACCAATAATTTTAATAGCCGAAAGTCGCTATTCTAACTTCAAAGAAGCAGCCGATCTTGTCAATGTACGAGACCATTTGGAGCAACTATAACGCAAGGTTAGTTTATTATAAAAAAAACCCACGCTTGAATGTCCCGTCCAGGAAACTGGGAAAACTAGTAACTAGTAAATTATGTCAAATTACATCACCCTTAGTGCACGTCAGTACGAAGCGATGACATCATCCTCCTGGCTTATCGCGACAGCCTGATTTCAAGCAACCGAAGGCAGAGCCATACTAAGTAAATTTGTGCGTGAGAGTACGCCTTGTTCACACGATTTGTTTTTGACTTAAAGTTGCGCATTAGCAATCACACTCCTATTTAAGGTGTATCTAAGCAGGTAAATTCAGAATTAAGCTCGTGGATATTTTTAGCTATTGTTGGTAGCGTAAAATATTTCTATATTACCATTGTGTATCCTTTTTATCTATTTTATTGCATATATGTTCTTTTCCAGAGTATATGTATTTTCATGTAAACTGTTTGGTTCTTATTCCTAGTAGGATTTGCATGTATGATTGGAGAATTATAAGTGACAACAGGCAGGCCGTAACAATCTATATTGACATACTGACTTAAGAGCGGGTCTTGTGCTCCTACGACTGGGTTAACTAGCAAACAAAGGGTAAAGCAGAGTATAGGGCACGGAAAAAAATAGCTACTTAATAATTTTTTCGTGTGTGACAAAATTATTTTTCATTTTGATTTTTTTTCTATAAGTGACTAATAGTAATAATATTGATATTCTCTTTTGGAGGCTGTAGAAAATATATTGTTTGTATTTCATGGGTGAAATCGGTGTATGTTCAAATGATTTTTTTGCCTCGACGGTCTCGGCTAAAGGTGACATTAATTTAAAATTTACCGTCAAAACCTACGCAGAATTTGAAGTTCCCCCAAAACCTACGCATAATTTGAATTTACCACCAAAACTGGAACTATTTACAAATGATTTACAAATGCCGTTGTAAGAAATCGAAATTCCAATGATAAAACGAAACCACCACTCCTTTTAGGAGCAATATTTTAACCTGCTTTTTATTTTTGTAGTTATTGAATGTTTTTCCTTAAGTATTTATAAACCCTGAGTTTTTAAAGTAAGTTGCATTATCTGCTAATATTTTCTTTGGTTTTACAAATTCTATAAAATATTCATTTACATTTTTCAAAACATTTTGAGTGTTGCATCTTTTAGCTGAAAAATAATCTCACATATTTCGTAAATATACTACCTTAACATTCTTAAAGCCAAGGTGCTAACACAAGAACAAAGAAGGTGTCTGTTTTGCGAGATTGGCATGCGGAAGTTGCTGACTCTTCGAGATAAACTAAAAAATGCCGGGTGGTTAAAAATATGATCCAACACGATTCTTTCATCGCCCTGAGTGCCGTGGACGAAAAATATCTAATAATAAATGTGTATCGGTGCCCAACTAAATACGACAATAAAATGGCAGTAGAATTGGACAACTTCAGATTCATTCTACTGGCACGCTACGATTGCCTAACAGATGCTGACCTGCAACAATTAGGAGAACGTCGCTACTATATCATCTCGGGTGGCAAGTGTGAGAGCAGCACGAAACTTGTCTTCGAGGAGATCCCAGACAGAGATGACAACATCTCTAGCGCACTAATTGGCTGATGTATAATATATTGTTATGATACAACTACTATATTTGTTATAGTGGTTAAATAATATAAAAATAATGATAAATTTGGAAGATCAATACAACCAAATGTTGAGGGGTTTTAAATAAGATGGGTATTAATTTTAAAATAATTGAGAAATATTAAAGTTAAGACAATTATTAATGTAGATGTGACAATAAAATAGAAATTGAATATTTAATTTTGATGGTTGAGGTCAACCATGATAAAAAGTGTAAACCAAGGTTATATTGACAATTATGCTTGCTTTAATAATAAGGGATTGTAACATGTAATAGTTAGGACATTTTATATTTTAAGAGGGCAGTAATAATAGTAACCATCAGAGATAAGTTTTTTTGTTTGGCAGTCAGAATAACAACTCATATAAAAATGTACATAAAAATTTAAAAAAACTCTTTTTACTAATAAAAACTTGGAAATGATGGCTTATTTTGTATAATTGTAAAATATGAAAATATAACATTGAAATAGTAACACAATACAATCGGTGAAGAGATTGTGCAATACAGTTAATAAAATTTTAAAAAAACAAGAAGAATTGGATGGATTTGGATTTAATGGTTCATGTAAGATATAATTAATATTTATTGGTGACATTGGTGGTTGTTTGGAAGACGGACCGATCGTTTAGAGGGAAGTTGATGGGAGTAGTTACTTGAGTTGAACAGTTTCTGGGGGTAGTGCTGGTTCCAAAGTACTAGCTGAAGAATAAAGAGGATTAGTTTGGAATCATCTACAATACTGAAACTTACCAGAAGTCTATTGGCATGGCAGTAATATTAATGAAAGGAGCAGGATCAGAATCTACGGACAGTTGGAGTTTTGACAGGTTAGATTTGGTTTGAGGGGTGACAGAGCGATGTAGTTATGGCTATTGGAGGAGTAAGCTGTCGTAGTTGCTGACTGTGAGCATTTGGAGTTGTGGACATTGGGAACAGTCATATTTTGATAATTGCAGTGACAACTTGAGAAGTGGTCAGGTTTGTTTTAGTTAATTAATATAAAAGCAGGTTGAATAACAAACAATAAAAAGAAAGAGTGAAATAAACAGAATACAGTACTTACTTTGGTGACTTGATTAATTGAAGTATCATTGTAAAGGATAGTTGTCAATTCTTGGTTTAATTGAATTTAAAAGTCAAGCTGACAGTTAATGTCATTTGGCATTCATAAAAGCACAATTAAGAGTTGAATTTCAATGAAGAGATAACTAGATTGGCGAACCCGACCCTGAGTGTCTCAATATTAATATTTAGTTAAAAGTAAAATTGATTTGAACAGAAAAAAAGGCAAATAATTAAAATAGGCATATTAAGCATTGAGTCATTGCATAAGTAATAGCTAGTCAAAAGTGGAGCTATCACTACATAAATAAATGCTCGCCAGCAACGTGGGGCAATTGATATTTCATATTCATTACGATGTAACTGTGGGGCAATTTTGGGTTTGATTGTAACTGATAAACCAAGTATATGGTTAACTTGTTATTAACAATTGTGAATTAAGAAACAAGATTGTAAAAAGCAATCATAATTTAAAAACGTATCATAATTGAGTTCTTTTGAGAGTAATAATATAACAGAAAGAGGAAAATCAATAAGAATAACTAAAGCATTTTATAAAGGTTCAAAAGTAAGTACATTTGAAAATTTAAACTAAAATATGGCAGAAAAAAGGGTTACAAGAAAAAGCAAGAAGACTGAAGAACAAAAAGACGAATGACAAGAAGAAATGGAAGTGGTAGAGAGTGGTGCTGAAGTTTAAGTGGAGGAAATAATACAAGGTGATCAGGTGAGGATTCAGCAAGAATCAACAGGAAAAACAACCATCGGCATGGAGAAGTTAATGGTGATGATGCAACAAATGATGCAAGAAAATGTACAGAATTTATACAGTAAGAAAGATGCTGATGAAAGGGAAAACAAGTCAAAGAAGGATGCAAAGGAAAGAGAAAGAAGATTACAACATTCGATTGAGAAAACTGCAGAGGAAAGTAAGAAAGATGCAGCAGAGTTGAAGAGAGATCTGCAACAGTCAATTGAAGAAAAAGCTGAAGAAAGTGAAAGAAGATTGCAAGAAAATTTACAACAGTCAATTGAGAAAACTGCAGCGAATATAATTGTGGAATTAGGAGAGGAAAGTAAGAAGGATGCTGAGGAAAGGGAAAAAAGGTTAAAGCAGGATGCTGAGGAAAGGGAATGTAGATTACAAGAAGCAATTAAAAGTACTGCAAAGAAGTTGCAAGAACAAAAAGAACAAGCGGATAAGATGAAAGAGACAATGAAGGAGTTAAAATAAGATTTTAATAAAGTGCAACTTGAGAACAAACAAGAATTGCAAGCACGAATAGATAATATTTGTGTAAAATTAGAAGTTATATTTAGGAAGAACACTTATGAAAACAGAATTTTGGATGAAAAACAAGAATTATTATTTCGAACTAATGAAACAAATCAAATGTTAAACAGTTGTGAAGAGAAGGGAAATGGCTCTGTGGAAAAGAATGAGGAAGAAAAACAGAATGGAGAAGACAGCAATGACCAGGAAAATGTTGAGTTGGACATTAACAGAGGAGAAGATAATTATTGGTGTACAATGGATGTTAATATTACTGCACATTATCAAAATGGATTTGACGAAGATACTTGGAGAACAAGTAATGGAATTAATAAAATTAGAAATTCTCGAGGATGTGATACAATAACGAAATACAATAGACGATACATGACAATACAGATAAAGAAGTATAATGGAGAAGACAAATATGAAGAATTAAATGTGGTAACAAGAAGTGTATTGAGTAATAGGAGGAACAAGAATAGTAAATATTTAAGAAGAAATAAAAGATTTTATAAAGTAAATAGAATTACAGGAGGTGGTATAATTAAAGTAAATAAATATGAGAAGAAAACAAAGAAGGAAACAGTTAAACGAAGACTAAAGGAGGAAGCAAAGAAGTTAAAAGAAAGGCTGAGACAAAATGAAGTACTGAGATTTGAAGTTGAGCTAAGAAAATTAAAACAAGCAGCTAAAGAAGCCAAGGATGTTAAAAAGACTAATGAAGATGACTTAGAAATAGTTTTAAGATAACAAAAACAAACTCGAACGTGTAAATATGTTAAATAGTAATTACACAGGCTTGCAAATTGAAATTTTTTAATTTTTTGTTCACCGTAATGGGTGAATCGTATGTATTTTGGTGCGCTGAGTTCAAATATGACCTCAGTTTTTCTCCAGCACGTAGAGATTTTCCCCAAAATGAAAAAGAAAGTTATGCAAAACCCGCAGTACATATAGGTAAAAATGCATTTTGAAATAAAAAAAAATATATTACTAGTGGTTTATTTACATTTTTAAATACAATTTCATAAAAATAATATGTAGTATATACAATAAGGATTTACAATTCTTTATAATATCTACATCTTTTTCCCCCAAAACTCCGTTTTGAGCTTTTCCGTTTGTGTGGGATGTCTGGAAGTTCTCAATGAAGCATCCAACAGTAGTCTCCCACCATATTCACATCCCATCGTCCTTGGTACCTCCGTTCCATTTCTTTGATGTCTTGGTGGAACCTCTCGCCCTGCTCTTCACTTACGGCACCAAGGTTTTCTGGGAAATAACTCAAATGGGAGTTCAAAAAGTGAAGTTTCAAGCTCATGGAGCACCCCAAGGTTTTAAAACATTTCAACATTTTATTTACAATTTCTTCATAATCCGGGTCCTTATTGTTCCCCAAAAACTTAGTCACAACTTCTTTAAATGATATCCACGCCTCTTTCTCAGCTTTTTTCATCACCTTTTCAAACTGATTGTTTTTCATTAGTTTCCGATTGTCCGGGCCAACAAAAACACCCTCCTTTAACTTTGCCTCAGACAGTCCCGGGAATTTCTTTTCAAGGTATTTGAACGTTTTGCCATCTTTTAGCAATGCCTTGACAAACTGCTTCATCAGTCCAAGCTTGATGTGAAGTGGGGGTAAAAGCACTTTTTTGGGATCAACCAAAGACTCAAAGTGAACATTTTTTTCTCCAACCTTCAAAGTTTTCGTTGGCCACACTTTTTGGCTCCAGTGCTGTGCTTTTGCCCGGCTATCCCACTCACATAGGAAACAGGGGAATTTCGTATAGCCACCTTGTTGTCCAAGCACCATAGAGATGACTTTGAGATCACCACAGATAGGCCATCCAAACTCCTTATATTTCAATTTATCAAGGATAAAAGCCATGTTGTCATACTTTTCTTTTAGATGCACATAGTGCTCCACGGGTACGGAAGCGTATTTATTACCGTTGTGTAGCAAAACTGCTTTTAAACTTCTTTTTGACGAGTCAATAAAAAGCCTCCATTCATCTGACACATGTTGAATGTTAAACATTGACATCAACTTGGGAACATCAGAACAATATACAAGTTCGCCATCTTGAGCAAAATTTGACTCAAATTGTTGTTCTCTGCTTCTGTACCAAGAGAATGAAGTTCCAGATCTCAACAAGTTTTTTTCTTGAAGTCTAGAGCCCAGTAATTCAGCAGACTCTTTAGAAAGCCCTAAATCACGAACGAGGTCGTTTAATTCTTCTTGTGAAAACTGTTGGGGCCCACAGTCTTCGACTTGAAACTCATCATCCAACTGCTCTGACTCGCTCTCTGATGACTCTGGCAAATCGTCAAAATTGTGTGGGGGCACTGGTACTGGAATACAGGGTCCATGAGGCACAGGCCGAAGTGCAGATTGCATGTTTGGGTAACATATATCTTTTTTATTTTTGGCATTGTACCCTTGTATGTTGAAAGAACAAAAGTAGCAGTCATCGCCGTGGTTTCTCGGCTCTCTCCAAATCATAGGCACCCCAAAACGAAAAGGTTTCACCTTTCCTTTAGACCACATGCGAAGTCCTTCAACACAGCCTGAACACACTCCATGAGGGGCCCAAGATTTTTCTTGATCTCCGATCTTCACACCAAAATAGGCAAAGTACACTTTTTTAATAAACTCCGTAATACTTCGAGATTGTTTTTTTAATACAAGTTCGCCACAAATGTAACAGAAACTATCAGGATTATTAACACAAGCTCTTGAAGACATTTTGAAAGACACTTTAAGAATATTTAAATTGAAATGAACAAATCGAAGGACTACGAGGGGTATATATAGGGCAATGGGAAAATCCAGGTTTCATTTGTCAATAATGTTCACCACAATTACGCTAATTACCAGAAAGAATTTCTCCTATTTATTTATGTACTTTTAATAACAAAAACATTTATTACAGTAACATTGGAATCTGAAAACACCGAAGAAAAGCGATAAACCTTAATTGCATACTATTAAGGTAATGAGTTTCCATGATTCATACGCTGACTAATACTGTTAAATATACTAATTTTTATCATATTTCATAGTTTCTAATATAAAACTATGAAGCCGAATAGGAAAAACAACTTTTTTCGGCATATTCATAAATATACGCCTTAAGGTAGGCAATCCCGCAGAAAAATGCATTTTGCGGAAAATGCTTACGTGCTGGGAAAAAACTGAGGGCATTTCCAAACTCAGCGCACCAAAATACATAAGAATCGCCCATTATTTTAAAGAAAAAAAATTGGTCGCAGACCTGTGTTATTAATGTTTGTTTGTTCAAAATACAATTATAAAATAAATTAAATTTATATGAATCATCACACATTTAACAATTTATAAAAGTCAACTTAAAAATAATTGGAAATATCTTGCTTAATTAATAATAGTACAATAGCATTAATAATGAAGGATGAAATAATATGAAATATTTATACGTTTTACAGGCAAACGGAATGAAAATAAATGAAAGGATTTGTTATCACTAAATAAAAAGAAAATGTATACTATAAGCAGAATGTTGAATGTTAAAAGTGACAGAAAATATAAACGAGATGTTAGAATTTTATATTGATTATTTTTAAATGTGAATTTTGTAATGAGAAGTGAATAATAATTTAACAATAAGGTATAAACTTGGTTTCAGTACCCAAAGTGGGCTGCCAAGATAAAGAATTGTTGCTGAGCCAAAAAGAGCCAGAGACGATTTAAAAATGGATTGAAGGTATAATAAAGAGTAATGAAATAATAATGAATTTAATAAATAGTTGTACCCAAAGTAGGTAATTGTTGAATGAAAAGGATAATTGGAGAAGAATAATTTACATTTCGAAAGTATGACATTAAGAATGAATAACAAGAGGTGTTAAAATGATTAATAAGGAAGCAGGTTAAGCAGAAGATAACATTCAGGAAATTTATATAAACGGATCTTAAGAATTTAACAGTAAAACGTATTTGATAGAATTATAAGGAATCCTTAAAAAAGTAAAATTATATTAAAGATTGGAATATTTAAATAATTAATGACAATTTTGATAAAACACTAGAATGGTAAAAGAATGTGATGGTTCATATGAAGTATAGCAGAAACTCTATTTGTTATAGTGGTTAAATAAAAATAATGATAAATTTGGAAGATCAATACAACCAAATGTTGAGGGGTTTTAAATAAGATGGGTATTAATTTTAAAATAATTGAGAAATATCAAATTGAGACACTTATTAATGTAGATGTGACAATAAAATTGTAACGTTTCGCCCAGCGCGAACGCGATTTTATAAATTAAAAATTAATTTGCGCGTTCTCCCTGGGCTTGCACCACGTTAGGTACCGGAACACCGCGCCGAGAGCATGACGTGACGTCACCGCAAACAATCGCAGTAACACCGCTGCGCACCTAGACCACGAATCCCCGCTCCATCGACCTGATACGAACCTCTGATTACGCCCGCACCAGGTATAAAAGGAGAAATCGAAGCCCCAACAAGACAGAATTTCCTAGAATTTTCCCAGTCCTCTCTCCTTGCTTACGCTCTCTCAGGAGTGTCTCCGAACTTTTCGAGAGGACCACGACCAGTTACCCGAGCTCCTGGACGTTCGGATTGTCTTCAGACTCTTTAACGTCGTTCCCTCAAGCTCCTGGACGTTCGGATTGTCTTGAGAGTTTTCAACGTCATCCCCCAAGCACCTGGACGTTCGGATTGTCTTAAGACTCTTCAGCGTCATTTCCCGAGCACCCAGTGACCTAGAAAGCAGTCTCAGTCCCGACGACGACGACGTCGAACACCTGGGTACAAGTAGGGTTTTGCCGAACCCGCCGACGACGCCCTCCAGAGTTTGGACACCCGGGAAGCCAAATCGAGCTCGCCGGTGAAGACTCCGTCCATGAAGCAAGTTTCCCGGCACCAGGACAGCGACACAGACGTAATTAGGCCTGTTAATTACGTCTGGAGTAACTTGACATCTCCGAAGCTGAGAAACGTGCACCAGGAGGTCCCGCCGAACGAGCCAGAGGCCGTCGTCCATAAACACGCACGCTTGAATCGAGGGTAACCCGGCGGGCACCATCGCCAGCAAGAGACAGCGCATATTTAATCGAAATTCACTTACCTGGGGCAGTAAAACAGCTGGCAGGTAAAGCAAATTAAATTCGTCGTCCACCAACCAAACACCTGGAGTTCCACCGCTAAACAGAAGACGCACTAGGTATGCATACAATTTAAATTGATATTGACCACAGTTTCGTATATTTAACAATTTCAAGACCGAGTAATTATATTGTTATTGTCCGCCATTACGTGGCGATCCGCTAACCTGTCATATTATCTGTTTAGGTCCGGCGCGATGCCTACACGACACTGGAACTAATGTATATACAAGCTGTCCCGAAATAGAGTGTCACCGTCCGAATACCAGCGAGCGAAACGCTCCATTAAAGGAATTAATTTATTTTTATAAACATCGTTACATTTTATTATTTCATGTGTTGAATACGATTTAATTTAATGTATTGAAGTAAAAAATTATTATACAATGATAAGAAGTTATTCTGTGTTTCTATCCTACGTTACTAACTGAGTTTATTATTTGGATTTTGGCATTTTTGAGGTATTCCTGGGAAGCCAGTTTCAGTCTGGTAGTTGTAGCCATTAAATTAAATTAAACTAGCCCGTCAGGCTACAAAATAGATATTGAATATTTAATTTTGATGGTTGAGGTCAACCATGACAAATAGTGTAAACCAAGGTTCTATTGACAATTATGCTTGCTTTAATAATAAGGGATTGTAACATGTAATAGTTAGGACATTTTATATTTTAAGAGGGCAGTAATAATAGCAACCATCAGAGATAAGTTTTTTTTTCTTGGTAGTCAGAATAAGAACTCATAAAAATGTACATAAAAATTTAAAAAAAGTCTTTTTACTAATAAAAACTTGGAAATGATGGCTTATTTTGTATAATTGTTTGGTAAAATATGAAAATATAACATTGAAATAATAACACATTACAATCGGTGAAGAGATTGTGCAATACAGTTAATAAAATACAAAAAAAAACCAAGAAGAATTGGATGGATTTGGATTTAATGGTTTATGTAAGATATAATTAATATTCATTGGTGACATAGGTGGTTGTTTGGAAGACGGACCGATCGTTTAGAGGGAAGTTGATGGGAGTAGTTACTTGAGTTGGACAGTTTCTGGGGGTGGTGCTGGATCCAAAGTACTAGCTGAAGAATAAAGATAATTAGTTTGGAATCATCTACAATACTGAAACTTGCCAGAAGTCTATTGGCATGGCAGTAATATTAATGAAAGGAGCAGGATCAGATTCTACGGACAGTTGGAGTTTTGACAGGTTAGATGTAGTTTGAGGGGTGACAAGGCGATGCAGTTTTGGCTATTGGAGGAGTAAGCTGTCGTAGTTGCTGACTGTGAGCATTTGGAGTTGTGGACATTGGCAACTGTCATATTTGGATAATTGCAGTGACAACTTGAGAAGTGGTCAGGTTTGTTTTAGTTAATTAATATTAAATCAGGTTGAATAACAAACAATAAAAAGAAAGAGTCAAATAAACAGAATACAGTACTTACTTTGGTGAATTGATTAATTGAAGTATCATTGTAAGGGATAGTTGTCAATTCTTGGTTTAATTGAATTTGAAAGTCAAGCTGACAGTTAATGTCATTCAGCATTCATAAAAGCACAATTAAGAGTTGAATTTCAATTAAGAGATAACTAGATTGGCGAAACCAACCCTGAGTGTCTCAATATTAATATTTAGTTAAAAGTAAAATTGATTTGAACAGAAAAAAAGGCAAATACTAATTAAAATAGGCATATTAAGCATTGAGTTATTGCATAAGTAATAGCTAGTCAAAAGTGGAGCTATTGCTACAATATATTTGTAATAATTTTATACATGTATGTTTTAGACAAAATAAATACAAGTATATTTACGTTGTTGTTTTATTGCATTGTTGTGCTTATAAAACTGTAACAGGAACATGTCAGGTTGGCCTGTGATGCATAATATATTTTTAATAATTTTATACATCAGAAAAAATTTCCAGACAACAATGACTTCATTGTTCAATTTTTACCAGCCTTGCACATTTTCATACAAGTCTTGACAGGTTTGAATCCCTAGACGATAATATCCGGTTTATCTGATAATGGAGGCCATTAACTGCATCAGCAAAAATTTCCAGACAACAATGACTTCATTGTTCAATTATTTTTGCAGTCGTGCAGATTTCTCAAACAATGAGCGTCATTATTCAATTGGTAGATAATAACATTCGGCTAGACATCTACATCTGCAAGTCTCAACAAGTTTGCATTCCCAGACGATGACTCACATCCGCTTGAGCCTGGGAAATATTTTTTTGATAAGCGTAGAAATATAATTAGACATTAAGCCATAAAATTCATCGTGAGAATTTTGTAAAAATTTCAAAATTAGACTTTTAGCCCCAAAATTTATCGTGATAATCTTATAAAAATTTCAAAATTACACTTTTAGCCCCGAAGATTCATCGTGGAAACCGGAAGTGGCCGAGGCCAATGACCCCACCTTCGGCTAGGCTAATGACCTTGACCTCCGGCTAGACCAATGACCTCGCCCGTGACCTTGAAAAAGTTAAAGGTCAAAAGTGAGCCAGAACACCCCTAGTTACACTACTTATACCCGCTTTGTCCACATGATAATCTCAGCTTTGATGACCTCTCTAAGGTTTTATTAGAGCATTTGTTACATTTAGTTTTGGTACCTAGTTGTTAATGTTTGAATTTGATCAGTGGTAAAAGTCTTCTTTAATTTTTGTTTAAAACAATTATTCTTTCTTTTTGTCTCGCAAAGAAGACGGCTTAATTTGCTGTTATTTCGTCGCAACGTAATGTGTTGTACTATCAGAGATTTATACATTTTTTTGTAATCAAAATCATTTAGGCGAAATTTTAACGTTAGCTTCATGAACTGTAATTTTACCCAAAATGATTGTTGGTTTTCATATTTTTGTTCCATTTTCGCTAACCTCCCACTGATTATTGTCAAAATGCTTTTCACAAATTCTTAGCCTTTTGTAACTATAATTTTCCATGCTGATCTTGTTTAGCCAAATTCTGTTCTTCAAACCATCTTTTGGAACACTTGCTAAGTAAACACCATTTGCAGAACGGTTGTTGCAACCGTGGACAAAACAACCAGTCATACTAAAACGAAATTATTGAAA
>CALNHX010010451.1:0-40110 GCA_940337035.1 Agriotes lineatus
GCCCCGTTGATCACCAGTTTCACGGCTCCGTCTAGGTGGAACCTTTCGACGCCTAGCATTACGCGCCCTCTAGGAGGTTGATCCATTGTTCATATCTGCCACGGTCTCGTTCAGGCCGAAGCAGCACCTCGGGTTTTATTTTTTCTCTTTCTAGGTTTGCTGATGACATAAACTTGATAGCGTGCCCTGAGGATAAACTCATCAGCTTACTAAAGCGGCTACAAGTAGTTAGTGATCGTTACGGTACTTCAATAAAACGAAAATAATGGTAGTAGATCGGGCACCCATCAAATCGGCCAATGTGAGGTGGTCCAAAAAATATTATACCTCGGAGCGTTGATTGACAATACTGGAAATTGAGAAATTGAAGTTCGGTTTAAACAGCAATGGCCCAGCTTAACAAAATATGGCGTGACCGAATTGTCCCTAAATCATCTAGAATCGGTCTGGTCAATTCCTTAGTGTTTTCCGTATTCATCTATTATTATTACTTTTGGTACTCTGCCAACAGCCGTTATACCAATTATAGGCGTCGCTGTACATCTATGTGGTGGAGGCATAGATTATCAGAGAGCAAGTAGAAATGTAGCTCTGGAGGCGCATGTTACGGATCCCTTGGACGGCCTATCGTACCAAAGCTTCAATACTCCGTGAAATTTCACCTGCTATAGGACTGCCCAGTACTGTCTACATGCACATTCTTTAATTTTTTGGCCGTATCAATAGAATCACCAATAACATGAAAAAAAAACAAACATACAAGGCAAACCCGATGGCAATAGACAACAACGACGTACTCCAAAGCGCTGGATCGACGCTACAAAATACATCTTACATACAAACCAATTTTTCCGAAGCTGTACATCTCGCAATCAACCGCGATAGATGGTATACCACTGCCAGACGAGCAATTTGAAGCATGGAAACAAACTGAAACCAACAAGCCCCACAAACTCAAAATGTAGGGGTCACAAAATGTTTGTCAAGACGTTGTAATGAAGAAAGCTTGTTACAATATTAAATTGATCTTACGACACTCACGAATGAGTGAGTGCCAGTTACTTAACCAAGTCCGGGAAACGTACACACTTACCCTGGAAATCGTAGGAAACAGGCTAAAGGTCGCGGCTCAAATACGCTCAGGGAAATGGGCGTGGTTCTAAACGGTACGCCACATGGCAAGCGTGTCGATATGTATATAGGGTGTTGCTAAATAAAAGGGCCCCACAAGATCCAAATCCAGGAGACCCACGTTCAACCGGTCCTTGAGAGTCAAACGGGGTGTGATAAGAGTACTCAGCCTCACAAACCCCGTTGCTGCCACGGCAGGCGTCGGGTAACTTACCTCTGACGCTCCAACCCTCAGGCTTCGCTGTACATATATCTTTACCATTCAACCCGAAAGGGGCATGCACAGATTCGTCAATTATAAGGCCTTAGTTTAAATAACAGTCTATTAAAAACATTAGCGATACATGTGACCATAAGAGGGTCGATACACACACAGAGGTACCAGTAAAAGGAGGTCCCAGCTGGGAGTCGCTCTATTCCTACTTATAGCTAAAGGGGCGTCTAAATTCTTAAATATACAAGAGGCCTTGGTACGCCGTACCAAAGTTACTCATACAAAAGGACCTCGAGGGCCGTAAAGAAAGTGAAACATACAACGGGCCTTGGTACGCCGTACTAAAGTTAATCAAGCCAAAACGCTCAAACCAGCCACCTGGGATAAGCAAAATTGACTAGATATGTCAAATTATATTACACTTGCGTCAGATATAAACGAAACCAGGCTCATTTAAGCAAGCAAAATGAGCTCTGCATAACAGCGATCAAATTATATTACATTGGCGGAGTATATGAAAGACACCAGACTAATTTAAGCAAGAAAAATGAGCTGTGTATGACATCGATCAAATTCTATTACATGGGCGGCGTATATGAACGACACCAGGCTAATTTAAGGAAGCAAAATGAGCTGTGTATTACAGCGATCAAATTATATTACATAGGCGGCGTATATAAACGACATTAGTTAACTACTAGACTAATTTACACATATTGTACCTTTGTAGCGAAGCACCAAGCGTCGGGTAAGGTGATAGCCGGCGGTCCGATGGCTGCAATGTTGGCTCGAACGAAAGCGTAGAAGTTGATGGTAACACTAGTGAAAGTTCCGCTAACGTGGCGAAGAAAATAGGTCACGCCTCCCTCGAGACGAAATAACGATGAAACCGAAATGGTACAACCTTGCCGTTGAAATCCCCGATTCTGGAAAAAAGACCTAGCTTAGCCCTTCGAAATATTGCAAGGTTTGACGGTCATCCGTGATCACTAGAACATTGAATAAATTTTAAATAACTTAGAAAACAGACGATCTACAATAAAAGGGACACGCATCTGCATAAAGCGATGAAGTAAATGTTGGCGCGGCGCTCTAGGCCTTTAAATTAAGTCGAAAGCCACGCTCATGTCTGAATCTTTGCGTGATGCGGAAATCTGCCATATAAAAGATACTATTATGCCGAAACGGGTCTGAAATACAGGCAGATTCGCCAATTATGTACCAAAACTGTTCTAAATGGATGTAATTAATTAAATTACGGAAACACATAAAATGGCCTGACAAGCTCTGTACCTCAGTCGAACGCCTCTTCGAGCCCTTGCCAAGCCTGAGTCTGAAACCATCGCTCCGTAGATAAACAAAAACGTATCTTGAAATTATTGTACATCTATATATCAATATTAACGAAATAACATCTTAATCAATCACCAGTGTTTTGCTTAGCATATCAATCGAGAAGAAACTGAGCGGCGCTATTAAGAAATATACGTTTATGTTAAATTTATGATTACCTTTTCGTGATATTTGTCTATTAACACGTTAGCCATTTTAGACTGTCCATGTGCCAATAACTTTTATTTGCTTTTTCCGGGAACTCTATGACACTCTCGCCATTGTCATTCCTGGTCTGATGGTTACTTTTCCCTCAGGTTATATGCTTACACATGGGTTTTCTCACACTTTAGCATTTAGGTGTCGTACCACTAACATGATCTTGTGGTTCTTTAGCATATTACACATTGCCCCCAAATCCTCACAAAATTCATTCTTTTTTTTCTTCAGTATCTCACTGGGCGCGTGCTTTTATAATTTTTATATTCGTACTTAGTGCTTCTTTCACTTCGCTAAGACACTCGATCTGATTGTAGAAAAAAACTATATATTTTTTGTATTTTTGAACCAATTAAAATATTAACTCCGTATTTCTTCGTTTGACCTTCGCTTCTAAATAGCGTATACCCTCGTTTTTACCTCCGTATCCTGTACGAATTTCTTAATTGCTAATATGTTTACTTTATATTTTTCACTTCTTAACTCAGATTTGGGATTGCTTCCTCTTCATATATGATTTGACAGTTGTATATTGCTATATTGAGCCATTCATTCCTCAAGTGCATTCCTATAATAATTTGTATTCTAGGCATTTATATAACCTTGTGTTTTGCATTGTTTATTTCCACTTCTCTGATATGTCGAGGTTTTCTTATCATTTTTAAGTTCATATTTTTTGCCAGTTTCATCTTATCTTCACTACCTTTTGCTTCTTTTGTTTTTTGACTGATGGTAACTGCTCTAATTTCTACATTTTTGCAGCGGTTTTCTACTTCCCCCGTCTGAAAGACCATGGAAGTTTTGTAATCACGAAAAAATCAAGTTCCGAGATTTCTTTAGATTTTCACGTTTCAAGGTCCCTAGATGACGAAAAAGAGGTTTTATTAATTCCGTCTGTCTGTCTGTCTGTTGGCAGTATAGCTCAAAAACTATTTGTCCGAGGAAGACGATATTTTGCATACATATTACATATCTACCTAGCATGAAACCAGTACAATTTCATACAAATATATACAGGGTGATCCCCTTAAAAAAATTAAATTTTGTTTATCTTTAGGTTAATTTTAAAATAAAAGGAAGTACTAACTTTCACATAGGTCAGGCTTTACATTTGCCGAAAATAAGGCTCAACCGATATAGGATAATGTCACAAAAGAGTCAAAACGTTTCAACAATAACAGCGTTCTGTTAAAAAAAAGCGCGCTCTAGATTTATCTCGAAAAGGCTCCGTAGCGTAATTGGAATTTAGTTGCGGTTACTTCCGCTGCGGAGATACGCTTACGATCGCTCTGCAGATGCGGCAAGTTCAAATCCCAGCCGGATAATTTTTTTTATTTTAAAATGTATTTAATTTATTAGAAACGTGAAGATATTTTTACTCCTAACTTAATTTGATTTTTAACATTATTTAGTGTCACAATGGCGACGAGGGAAATTCTGGTAAAGCCTTTTACAGATTTTTCTCATTCTATTTCTACTCTATTGTACGTCTGCGATTGGCTTCTTATTGACAATTTTTGTTTGCTTGTCTTTTTTTTCTAATGCATTTTTGGATAGTTCTTTTTTTAATCTTTTGATCGTAGTTAACATATATCTACTATACCCTCCTTTACACTCAGTTTGGGTTTGTTTTCATGATCTTCCATATGTTTGACAATTACCAAAGGTGCTCTTTCTACAAAATGCCGATTTACCAGGAACGTATATCTCCAAATGTGTTTCCATAACGCGGTTTATCCTTTCCTTTATCATATTGGAGTCGGTCATCTATATTTTTAAATCTGTTACAACATTACTCTTCTGTTTGTTGCATCTTAATTTTTCTCGATTTATTTAATTTTTTTAGTTCCTCATATGTATTATTTTCCTCGTCTAAACGACAGAGGAAGTATTGTAATCGCAAGCAATTCACTTTTTGAAATGGTCGCCAGCCTCGCTTTATCCTGTAAAGCGAGCCATCGCTAGTCCAAACAGTTTTAGTCCAGAGCTATACCAAAAGAAACCGACCATCACTGGAAAACCTGTCTAAACAAGAAGCCCCCGTCGAGCAACCCCTCAGAATCGTCCCCCAGACCTGCACAGCCGTCGAGCCGATTTTCGGTAGCGAACTCCATTCTACTAAACCTGTTGAATCATTCCCTAAACTTGCATCTTCGTCTAACCGTCTTTCGGTGGTGACACTTATCCCCCACGACCTGCACAACAATTCCCTAAACCTGCACCCCCGTCCCCGCCAAGGAGACGCCTACCACCAAGCGTCCAGAACCTACGAGGCAACATCGAGACCCGACCCAGGGCGCAATAGCAAACTCCGAAGTCCGAGCTCCACCATTTTGAGAAGATAAGAGACATCACAATCACGGCAGTAATTAAACAAAGGCCCTACTACATGGTGCAGAGGTCTCCTCTTAGCCATAAGAACCCTTCCACAACGTCCCGTGGTGACATTACAGCTCGTTGGAAGACACCGGAAAAATGTACTTCAAATCCGTGGCGAAACCATCAAAAATGTATGGCAGCTCCCGGATTATTTTTCAGGTGAATTTCGCTCATCCTACGCCGCTCCTGCACCGACAAATTAGGGTAGTGGCCTTATCACCTCCGAACCAAATGTTTATACACGAAAATAGGTTCTGAGGGCGCAATGAACCACAATATCGTTAAACGTGGTCCTGATTTCTTGGACAATAACGGGCGACGCCATTGGTTAATTTTAGGGCTAGAGCGCCCAACGCGCAGCCCACTTCGCTGGCGTGTTAAAAAAGTTGCAAACCTGCACAGACATTTAAGACCCAGCTATCGCCTGTGAATTGTAAAAAACTGTTTCAGTGCTATATTGTTCATACATTCTTCTACATTAGGTTATTTATCTTCTCTTTTTGCTTAATGTCAGGCCTTATGCCTGTTGGCACCGATAAGAAGTCGCTACACATTTCATGCGGCCTACCTATACTACGTATTGCTGTTGATGACGTTTTCCTGGTTTTCCTGACTATAAGATCGTCTTGCATTCTGGAGACATGGTCGTCCCATCATTGTCTCCGTCTTTTTGTCGAGTCTCTCTTTTCTGAATTTGGAATTGTTCCCGTTTGACTTCCCTTCTATTCTTCTGCGTAGGGTCTTCATTTTCCTAGTTTCAAGAATTTGTATTGTTTTAGATATATCAGCTCGAGATTCTATACCATAAGTTAAAATAGGTCTGACTATAGTTTTATATATTCGAATCTTTGGATTACGTCTCATAAATGGGTTATACCACAGAAGTAAATTGGCATAAAACCAGCGTTTTAGTACAGCCTGGCCGAATGTGAAGATGTAGATTTGCTTTCCTGAGTAAGACATCTGAATTATGACTTGAGCACAAGTGAGAATTCCCATGATTTCAATTTGGAAAACAATTTAGTATTTATCCATATTAATGCCTTTTCCGGCCCATATACACCCGCTTTTGTTCCGTCTCTGAATTAGATTTAACCATTCAAGGTATTAATGTCAATCTCTTTCTTCCAGTTTTTCCGTTCTGGAATTAATACGTTTTCATGAAGTCACCGTTTAAATGTTTGGAGACATCTGTTACTAAGAATGGGGCTGTTTATAAACAGAATGTCAGTAATTTTCATCAGTACCAACCATAATAAATACCAGATAAAAGATTTCAAGTTACCTTCCCCAACAAGACAAAAGCTGTTCCATTGGCAAGAAAAATAATGTTGATCTTCCAGATTTTTACGAAAATTATGTTGATAGATTATGTCTAGAATTCTCCATTAACTACAGGTGCAAATCATAACCTATCACTTATGATAAGCTATTAAGAGCTGTAACCTGGAATGCTCAAAAGTATCATTATGACCATCGTTAACTGTATTGGAAAAAATAAATTTGTGCCACCCTAACACTGCTACGCCATGCAGCAAATTCTCCGAATTTAACTTCCTCCGATTTTCATATATTCTGAAAACTTTAATGGGAAGAACAAAGGAAGAACTTACTTCAGCAGCAGAGAAGATAAATATAATGGCATTACAGCATCGGCAGAAAGTATATTGTCGTATTATAGCCCTCGGTGCTCCACACATTGTGCTATAGCTTTCACGCCGCAGACCCAAAAAGCCTGTTTTATACCCTTCACACACAAAAATTAAACTATATTTCATGTGTCTAAATAAGTACCGTAAGGTGTTTCGGAATTTAAGATTTGGAAATGGCTTTTTATTTAATAATTGCATTTAATCCATGTAATCTGAAGACTGAAAACCAAGAGGGGGCGGATATTGTATGTAAAAGATAAATTTGGAATAATCGATTTAAAAATCATTACTATTTATTAAAGTGCAGACGCAAAGCTGTTTTTCGACTCTTTTGGTCAATGTCTTTTAATTTTTATAATTACCTTTGAACGCTAATTAAATTACCTGGGATGTTGCACGCTATTTTTTATTGCTAACTCTCGTACTAAAGCTCCTGGGATGTCCTTTACGTGCCCCATTAAAACGAGTTCAAGCATATTAAGCGCATATTTGCATAATTTCCTCGCAAATTTAGCTACATGTCTTCCAGAAACATCGCTGCCGTTACTTTAGAGCCGAATGCGGTATTCAGGAAATCCCAGCGACTACACACGAAGGTTTGCACCTTCATAATTACTTGCTGCACTGCCTATGTAGAACAGCAAACATTTTTCTGTCCATACTCGTAGATTTCAAACAACCTGCGCCGAAAAGAAGGAATACTGACCCAGAACGCACCGGCACGCCTACGCATACAACTTTGGACAGGACAAATAAATTCGCCTCTTCACAGTTACTTACACTCCCATTCTTTAAAAAAAATCGAGGAAGCTGGCTGCAGCATGTGGGTAATACTAAACCAGGCTGGAAATTAACATAGAAGAAATATAAAGCGCTAAATGTTATGGCTTGCCTATTATAGAAGGTGGTTCTGGTACCACTGACCTATACACGGTATCAGCTTTGAGCTGTAAACAGAAAAAACAAGGAATTACTGCTATGTAACCGAATTTTTCTCTTCTTTTTCGGTTCTTTCTTGAAAGCCTTAATTAGTACGAACAAATATTTCTTGACACTCTCATTGTGCCATCACTCATTCTATTTGATATTTATTTTAAGATGCATGGAAACGTGACTACTGGTATAAAGTATGCAGTAAGTATTCTCTACCTACATCATCGCCTTTCCAATGCGCTAGGCTAGCGCTTAATTGTTTTCAGCTACTACCCTCTAAAAACCTTAAATATTAAAACAAAACCGAAAGAACCCGAGCTGAGTAAGATTTGCCATATATACTCTCACGCTGACTACCCTTCAGTCTGTCCCAATGATTCTGCGGGAACAAAAATTTTACAAAAGTACCATTCTGCAAACGAATAGTTTTGAAAGTTGCAACAATCAATGCTAGAACTTTACTATCGGAAGATAAATTGGTCGAAATGGAAAATTACTTGAAAAATTCAAGTGGGGCATCGTCGGACTCAGCGAAGACAGAAGGCGAGGTGAAAGCCTGGAGACCCTTAAATCGTTTCTAACACAATGCAAACGAAAATGAGTCTATATGGGGTGGTCGCTTCTTGATAGATAAAAAACTACCAGAAAACATGTCACAAAAGCAATGTCAACGAGAGAAATATTACTCAGTCCACGACTAAACACTCGATACAATCTACAAATCATCAAATTTTATGCCTCTTGTCTTATTTTGAGCTGGGACCTTGACTTATACCCACGATTTTTCAGTTTTTCGTACATCCTCTAAGACTGGTCTTCTTCATGTGGTTTGAGGTTTTCTAACTTTTCGTGTTTTGTAGAATTTCAGTCCAGGGTTTGTTTTACAATATTGCTATCGGGTTTCCTCCTAGCTATTTCGGCCTTTATGTATAGTTGGTTTGTGAGATTGAGTAGGTCTTCGTTCTGCATCTGACTAGGCCAGAAAATGCGCAGTATTCTGCCTAAGCACCGATCTACCAATATTTGTAGCTTCGTTGTTAATGCTTTTGTCACTTTCCATCTCTTACAGCCGTAAAGTAAAACATATTTCACGTTGCTGTTGAAAATCCTAATTTTCGATAGTGTGGAGTATTGAGTGGATCTCCATACAAAATTCATCATTCTAACGGCCTGTTGGGCTTCCCGGATGCTGTTTAGAATATCTGCCTCTGCGCCGCCATTCCTTGTAATTATGCTCCCAAGATATGGTAATCCATCGACTTCTTCTTTGTCATTACCATTGATGGTAAAAGGGTTGTGGATGGCGGCATTTAGTCTAATGGATTTGGTTTTTCTGATGTTAATATTAAGCCCGATGGTTTTAGCTTGTGTTGAGAGAAGCTGCAGTTGCGTTACCATGTCGTTATAGATGTGCGAACATAGACATATTGTAATAGCAAAGAGTATATAACGTGTTATATGTTCTTTACTTATAGTATAGTGCTTACAGCAATTCTAGTTGCATAACTGACCCATGAATGTTAATAAAAGATTCAAACAGGCCCAGAATTGGTATTGTATTTATTGCAACAGTAAGAATCACTATTAAACATTAATAATTACATAAAACATGATTATCACTAACTGTAATTAATTAACAAAGGTTATTAATTGTATAAACAGTATCGCCAGGGTTGCGATCAGCTTGTATTCAAATTTTGTGCTGGATATGACAAATGTAGCTAATTTTATGACGACTGACACATTAATTGTGCAATGTCAAGAGACGATAATGAAGTTATTTTACTACAATGCTGTGCCGAGGCTTTACAGAGGTTTAATGCAGTGTTTTTATTCATATCGAAATGCCAACAATCGATAGCTCAGCGAAAGGGTTATAAAGCATTGCAAGAATGCACAAATGAATAAAAAAAGCATATAAGAAGCAATCTGAGAAATTATGAAGACTCCAAGAATGTGCTAGTGGTGTGAACCATTGTTGGTTGACTAAAAGTGAAAAACTGCGACCAATTGTAAGGTTATAGTTTCCTGAATGACATTTCGAAAAACAATTATAAATTAAGTTCAAAGATTGTACACTTACAGAAAACAATTGTACATCATGTTGTTATGGTCATCTACAGTGTCGTTTGTTGCTGTTCTGTTGGGGGGAAGCCAAGCCGAAAGCTTGTGTGTTGTTTGGCTCCCCGATTTTGATTAATTTTGTCAATAAAAGTATATAATTTGTGCCAAGTTTGTAACGAAATGAGCCTGCTCAATTGCGTCATGTAACAATATGCAAGATCAACTTTCCGTTCTTTTTACTATTTGCTCCTGGTGGTAGCTCTGGTCGAGGGTTTGTAATCAGCTGAAGTAAGAGATAAACTTGAGTCGATAACAGATATTTATTATGTTTAACTATGATACAAACTCAAAGCAGATACTTAAAATTGATATGTACAAGAAACTCATAAAAATAAAATTATATGGTATCAGGATGGCCGGCGGAGCTGGTTGCTGTAATTAGAACAAAATTAAACAATATACCTAATATATAATTAAAATTATGAATCCCGAGAGTGTATTGATAGTAAGCCGGGTTAAGCCAGCCGTAATCATTCTAGGTTAAATTAGCGGAGGTTTAGGACGGATACAACTAGAACGCTGTGCTGCGTCTGCCAATATAAATTTAATTTCATATCCCGGGCCCGAGCATGCTGGAGCCCATTCCTGTACAAAACAGACCGGGAAATCTGAAGCGCTCGGACTATTGTTTGACTTACAATTCAAATAGTCGCCGTACTCGCGCTCCGTGGCTTTTAAGCTGAATTTTTAGGTTGTCTTACATCTTGGGCTAGCGGATCCTCTACTGCGGGCTGTCGGAGAGAATTCTTTGTTAACAGCGGGGTTTTATGGGCTTTAGAACAGGGATTTTGGGCCAGATTTTTTTTAAGGCAGCAAGCATTGATAGGATACGGTGGATTATTTTATCCCTTCGTAAGATTTTTCATAGCGCAGGGGTTAATAGGATTGGTTATTTGATCCCTTCGCAAGATTTTCCATAGCGCAGGGGTTGATAGGATTGCTTATTTTATCCCTTCGCAAGATATTCCGCAGCGCAGGGATTAATAAGAGTTCGGAGTTGCCTCTCCAGTTTTACTAACATAAGCAAAGGTGGGTTCTGGTCGGGTAAGGATAGCTCAAGCAGTTCGACCTCTCCGGTAGGAGCTGGAAATCGAACTTACCGGGACTGGAAAGGACAGGTACTTTGGAACAGTATTCTGGCGAACAGGTATCTGGACTGGTGGAGCCGTCTTGGGCGCGAGGACTTAAGAGTCTCCAGCTGGAGTTCGGGTTCTAGTCTGGAGGAGGATCCGGACAAATCTATTCTTAAACTGAGCGCGCATCGCTCTTTTATGCGCCTTCGAGCTGGTGGACCTGGTGAATGTAGAGTGGAGTTAAAACATACTAGTCAAGTGGGAGCCGGGGAGTAGGGATGCGTAGATCGGGCGACTCAACAAAGCTTGCGCAACCTGTCGGCTTCATACCTGCATGCGATTAAATTATCAGCATCTAGCGAATGCATTCTTTGAGTTTTTGTTACCCTCCGCGTGGCTCCAAATGTACGCGCGACATACATTTTTTTGGCGTGATAGCGTCTACAAATTGACAACGTAATTCAACGTTTTGAAAACAATTTGGAGGCACTCGAAACATCACAAGTTGTTGCGTTTTACTTATCACCGTTGTACGGAGGCCAGCTGTGGTTAAATTTGCAGTACTCTGGAGTGCAGTAATCGTCTTCGAAGCTAGATTCGACAAGTTTTGGAGCTGAGAGAAGCCAAGGTACAAGACCTAGAAAAGGCTTAGTTCGTGATCCAGAAGCAGGTAGCAGCCGCTAAAATATCTCCAAGAAGCAAATATAAGTTTGCCGTTTTTTCCAACCGTGGCCTGTGCGAGGTCGTCTTTCGAACCAAATTCAATCAGACTGGGTTTTACAGACAGCAAGGTGCAGGACCTGGGAGACGCTTGGTTCGTACTCCAGAGACAGGCAGAACCAGCTGAAACCGTTCTAGGAAGAAAATACAAGCTTGGCGTCTTTTTGCGGAGATTGGATGCCAGATCAGCGAGCCAGGAAAAAAACAAATGCAAGTTGGCGTCATTTTGCACTTGAAAAACCAACTCCAGGTTACCCAAACGTACTTGATTATTAGAAATGCATTGTTATAATTTACCTCGGGTGAACTGTTTGATTGTTGGTTAATTTGTTTGCACAATACGCTGAATTTTCTGTTTCGAACAGCTTTGCTTGGGATTAAATTTTGAGGTTATCTGTCATTTATTAGAATCAAGTATTTGCCATACAATGGTTTCATTTATCTAAAGTGTAACAACCTAACCCTGTAGATAGTCTCAAATTACTGACCGGTACAAAAGTTTTGATAAGTTGCAAATTAACAAAATATAGCAAGCACATACTTTTATTACAGTAAAGCATAATTAAATAATTATATTTTAATTAGCCGCAAGAGAAAGACAATATAAAATTTCAAAATAATCCATGTTGCAATTACAGTAACAATTAATAATAAAAAGCGATTTCTAAATAATAGGCAAATCAACATAATATGTCGTCAGCATAGTCGAGATCCATTAGGAAGATGTTTAGGTTCCATTGGATACTACGTGGTCTGTTGTTAGTATTAGATAGTACGCTATTTAAACTTCAGACAAGTTAAGAAGGCGAGCCAGGTAAAGAAGCGCACGTGGTCGGTGAATATCACTTGATAGATAGGCGTTCTGTGGTTGGCCGTTTCGAAGAGAAATTTGAACAACACTTATACGCGCCTTTACACTAGAGGAGGAATAAGCGTTGCTTTGTTGTGCGGTAATTTCTTTTACGGCAACATGCAACGGACGTTTATGTAAAATGCTCACCGTGCGAAACTTTGTTTAGGCAGCACTGAGAACTGTCAGAATCTTTGTTTACATTGTTAGCCTCGAGTTTAAATGTATATTAAATATAAATGGTGTAGCACACATATTTACTGGGCGCCTGTCCGTATTTCGAAAGGTTGGGAGTTGCATCCGTTATGAATTACTACACATTTAACCTACCGATAAAGTTCTCTAATTGCTATCATTTTATTAGGAATTCTCCCATTATCAAGTGTATTCCATGTGGCAACATATGTGACACTGTCAAAGGCTCTCTCAAAGTCTACGAACACCATGAATAATGACGATCTCTATTCTGCTGATTGTACTGCAACTATTCGTATTGTATTACCATGGCCTGTGCAGGAACTATTTGCTGTAAATCATGCTTGATTTTCCTCATCATAGGTTATAAGGTGTTTCATAACCTTCTCATTATTATTCGGACAATATTTTATTTATGGTATTTAGAAGGGTTATTTCACGCCAGTTTCGATAGTCAGTAAAGTCTGCTTTTTTTGGTAATTTTATCACCAAGCCCTGTTTCTATTCTGTAGAGATTGACTCTGACTCCCATACCTGTGCATTGAGTGAGCGCAAGACACACGTTACTGAATCTGCTTTGACAACATCAGCCAGCATATCATCTGATCCAGCGGCTTTGATCAATTTTATGATAGCATCCTGTATTTCTCGTTTGCTGAGTATTTCTCAGTATCGGTAGTAGTTTTTTATAAGAACCAACAGTCTTTCCAACGCTTAAGTTGGTTGGATGTTGATGTTAGCAGTACTCCATTGTTTGCTCTTACTGGTCTTGCAGTGATAAATGTCTTGTTTGTAAGCGTTTTAGTAATACGGTACAGTTGCCTTGTTCTCTATGGCCACCTGTTGTGCCTGCGAAGAGAGCTCTTCTATCCATTGACTTTTCTCTCGCCTAGCGGATCTTTTTACATTTCTGTTTATTGCCTGATATATTTCTTGCATATATACTTTCTCCTCTACCAATTCTGCCAGGTTTATTTTGCCATTCTCAATTTTTGCGTGCTTCAGTCAGTTCCCATGTGTTATCTGATATCCATTCTTTTCTTTGGTTTAGTGTTTTCCTGTGTGGTTTTTTTGTCCTTTATAGTAGATCTTTTACGAACTTTCAACTTATCTCTTTAACTCTGTTCTCTAAAAGCTCCTTGTCCTTTCTTAACTCTCGCTTGAAATCGCCAATTCTGTCTTGTGATTTTAACTTTTCCACATTATACCTGACCTTCTTCGAGACGGTGTGTTTATTTTTGGCAGATGCTGGTTTTAATCTAATTGTGTCAATCACTAGATAATAGTCGCTAGCAATGCCTGCTCCTCTTTTGTTGCGAACGTCTCTAACAGTGAGTGTCTCCAATTTGTTGAGATCATAATGTGGTCAATTCGGTTCTCAGCACGTTGATCGGATGAGCTCCAAGTTATTTTATAAATTCTTTTGTGAGTGAACAGAATACCTCCTATAAATGTTCTGGCTTGCACAGAAGTTGGTTAGAAGTTATCCATTTTTTTCGTTACACCCATGCCATGTTTTCCCATTAAATCTTGAATATCTTGATTATTATCACCCACATTTGCATTCATATCGCCCATGACTATAGTTATATCACCCCGTGGCAGTTGACTTACAGTTCTGGTTAGCTGTACATCGTGTTCATAAAATACTTGTTTAATGTCAAACGGCGTGTTTTCGCCAGGGGTATACCATTGAATAAAGGACATTTTATAACCTTTATAAAAAAATCTTGCTGTAATAATTCTATCCGTTATCGGGTTCCAGCGGATTAGGATTTTCCTGGCCTACTTGCTAAGTGGTAATCCAAGACTACTTTCATGGGGCTGGTTTTGCTCTTTTTAACTATACAGCAGTGATTCTGCAGTCCATCTTACTTCCGGGAGTCCTAAAATTCGGAGGTGCTATGTTTGGAGTTTCTTGACAGATCCATACTCCAAATCGTGTCATTGTCTTCATATTGGTTAAAGTCGTTGCCAAAAGATCCGTCCGGTTTATCTCTGAGGTGTCAGTAATAATGTTTTTAAGTCGTGCAGGTTCTTAGCCTACAGAGCGCCCGATCTTGATAATGGATTTACCACCTTTAAGCCTTGAAGCTTGCTTGGTTTTTCTGTAGGGATTTAATATCCCTTAACCAAGTTGTTTCCGCTTTGAAGCGTCGGAGGTTCGCCTCTAACCTTCTTTTAATCTGCATTATCCAAGTACCACACGGCAAGAGTTGCCTTCGGGGACGTTTGGAATTTGGATTTGCTGGCAGAACTGATTTGATGTTGTATCAGACTCATGCGATAGAAGAAAAACTGTGGGCATTAATCGGCTTTTAAGTTGCTTTTCTATATTGGTATAGAAAAATTCCCATTACTCAATATAAGCGTTAGGTACCCATCAGAAAGTATAAAAGCAAAAAAATAAAACAAATCATCGAAAAAAATAAAAGTATGAAAATCATGAGAAGAAAATTTTCCAGTGGAAGAAGGAAATCATCCACGAGATATTATATTGTAAAGGCTCCACTTTGGGGGCACCTAATAATTTGCTATTATTATTAATTAATGTAATTGTTATATAAGTTAGAGCAAAATCCAAAAATGCACAATCCTGTTTAAAATTATTATTGTGGTTGAACTTTGCCTGTCATTTTATTAGGCTGGTTAAAATGTGACCTGTACTAATTTACTGCACAAAATAAATTATTGTATGCCCTTTTCAATATTTTATTTAGCTGCAATTAATTTGGAAAAACGCTAGCTCAGTAGAACAACAATTCTTTAATCCCAGGGTGAGTTCCTATAATTTAGAATTTGTCTGATACGGTACTGTACACCGGAATTAGTTCAAATGGACGGTAGTTAAATGTTAATCAATCTGTCAAAAATCCCACAAAATGTTTTATGTCGTGCAGTCAGCGGTATTTACGTTAAAATGAGCGAAATTATGAACATTCGTAAGGTATTTATTCAAATATTCGCGCTTTGGCGGCAAAAAAATCTTTTCTTTCAGGCAGGTATTTATTTCGTGACGTCAGACGGACGCCGTCTTAAATTTTCCAATTGTTTTAAACGGACGCTTCGATACCTTCGCATAACCTCAAAATTTGGGACGCCTTGCTTATTCTTCGACCTGCGCTTTCGGTTGAGCCCTAAACAAGCTTGTATCCTCTTCAGTAAGGCTTATTCTTGTATGCCCGTCGAATTCCGGACGCTAACCCTATTATTTTGGCAAATTTCCTACCTTTACTGATCGGTGGTAGCTGCCGCAATGCTCGGAGATGACCGCAGGTATCTGCCTTTGGAACGGCTTTCTCTGGTGTTGATGCTGGCGGTTGCACTCCTGCAGTCCTGCCCGAGGTGTAGCAGTAAAAACCCCTGGCTCTGGACCCTTATATTGGCCGGAATTGAATATCGGAATCCCGAACTGAACTGCTGCCGAAATCGTCGGAGATGCTCTTGGAGAAAATTTTATTTTTATGTTGCGGAAACCCCCACAAACATTCCCATATGAACTTTGACATGTGCACAACACAATAATATACTTTTCAGGTTTCAACATGCTCATTTATTATATAAAAACTTTACTTGAAGTGGAGCACAATTTTCACAATGTCAAGCTTAATAATTATTCTTTTGTTCTCCTTGTTTTCCGTTATTTAAAACAAAAACAAATCTCGTTGCTTTACAATGCTAACGGAAATAAGTTTTGATGAATTTTAGTACATAATAGAAATAAGTTTGAGTACATAATTTTACTTTTTCAAATTTCTTACAAACTAAAATATTGTCTTTTTCTTAATCTAAATTGTTTCTTTGCGCCATACACATACACGTTTTATTAATTGCTCTGCTTTTCACTAACGTTTAATGCACTGATTATTTATAAACTTCATTACTTCTTATTTGCTTCTTCCATGTCCTGCTGCTTGCTTTTCCAATTTTTTTTTCATGTCTTGCTGCCTGCTTTTCGAAATTGCTCTTTCGCAATGTATTGTTATTTTATTCAAGCTTTCTTTACCTTTTACGATTCCTCACAATTTTCACTGACTAGCTTAATTGAAATCTACGCTTCATTTACATGCACATAGCAAACCCTTTTTGTGTTTATTACTTTCTTTTGGTTCGGCTATTCATTCTGCACAAACCTATTATTTAATTTTTGAAAGTCAACTTCCACCTCTGTGAAAAAACAAGCTTTGCCCCTTGTGTTCCTTCTACTCAATTACTTTACGATTACTGACATCTCTCTACCAATGCATTCATTGTTGGAATGTTAAGCTCAGGGCCCCCGCTACCATATGTGCAAAGTGTGCAATGCACACGAGCGCCATCCTTTAGGGGCGCCAAAACCCAGGGACCAAAAAAAAATTGCAAAAAAATTTGCAAGAAAAAACAAAAAACAAAAATTTATTTTAAAATAAAAGTTGAGAAATTAAATAGGATTAGGTATAAATACACACGAAATTTAGTATATCATCCAGTTACTGCCGATTCCTATGTTGCGAGAACATGTCAGGCGGTAGTTTCTTGATTTTTCCTGTTCAGACATGAATAATGCCTGGAGCGCTATAAAAGCCATGCATCGCCAGAGGCGTTTTTAAACCGGTTAGTTCACTGGACCGTGCAACAAGTGCATAAAAACAAGTAATCCTATTAATTTTTACATTTAAAGTTATTTTTATTTTGTCAAGTGTTGTGTTGTATAATATTTTGTTTACTACTTTTTTTTCTAACAAATTAAGTGCTGAATACCTGCTGACTGCAATTTCAACGGTTTGATTTTTTATAAAATGATAAATGTTCCCTACTTTATACTATCAACATTAACCCTTTATAGGATACTGGTTATAATTATTTTTTTTTACCCAAATATCTTTTTATTAATTGAAATGCCATGTACGAGTTTAAAAAAGTAATTGGTTTTTTATCCATAACTCGCTTAGTTTTTATGCTATCGATCTTTTTAAAAAACTATTTTGTAGGGTTTTTTAAGGGCTATAAGATCAAATTAGTTTAATATTTTTCTGCCTTTATTTTTGAAAGGGTTTAAGCTGAAAGGGCTCGAACAAATTGGTGCTTATTATTGTGCTTACTTTAGAAGTTAATTTCTAATTCCCATGAGTACTAATTATTTATTTGTTTTTTCAGGATAAAAGAAAGAGACCTTCAGGTGCAAAGTTTCGCGAACAAAAGAAACTGAGACTACAAGAAAAGGAAAAAATGGCTGGATCTTTAAAGCACTTCTTGCAAAACAATCAAGATTCCACGGAGACTATCGATGCGACCGAATCTCAAGATTCTAAATCCGTAATATCAGTAACCGTGAGTGGACCATCTGAAATTTCAACAGAGGCGACCACGGTAACATCAGGTCCTGCAACAAGTGGCGGCGGTTGTAACAGCAAAACAGCTTCTACTGATGCAGAGCCCGATGAAGCGATGACACCATCCTCGTCTACAGCACTTGAACAATCCACTTCAGGTAATTCAGCTTGTGTAAGAAGTTCGGTAATGTCAGCTACCGAAATACCTGCTGCAAGTAACACTTTCGATGAAAGCTTTAATGAGGCTAGTGTCGATATAATTCCGTCCGACCCCGGTTTGTGATCCGAAAGAATCATCAATGAGATAGCTAGAATATTGGTTAAACGTGGTCCGGCCTTGATAGACATCAGTTTTAGCTTTCCTAGTAATAAATATAAGAGAAAGTTTTCGTGCAAATACTTTGTAAGAAGTCTAGCAAATGGAGAAAAAGTCGAAAGGACTTGGCTTATTTACTCTATTTCTAAAGATTCTGTATTTTGTTTTTCTTGTAAGTTGTTTTGTAAAACTCCTAACACTTTTTGTGATACAAATGGAGTATCTGATTGGCAACACTTGTCTTTGCTAATGAAGAGACACGAAACGTCAATTTTACACAACAGTTATATGAACACTTGGGTAAATTTAAAAAAAATGTTGGAGACATCTACGACTGTTAATGCTCATCACCTGCGGATTTTAGAAACGGAAACAAAAATATTGGCGCAACGTGTTGGAAAGAATTATTGCGATTGTTAAGTATTTATCTACACAATGCTTGGCATTTCAAGGTTCTTCTAAATTACTTTTCAAACATGATAATGGAAATTTTCTAAAAGCTGTTGAGATGATTGCCTCTTTTGATTCACTGATGAGACTCCCAAAAAAAATCTGTTAAAATGACTCATTATTTAGGCGTGCAAATACAGAATGAAATAATTGAATTATTGTCGTCTAAAGTAAGAAATAATATTTTAGAAATGGTTCGCAGTTCAAAATATTTTTCAATAATATTAGATTGTACACCAGACACTAGTCATACTGAGCAAATTAGTCTTGTTCTGAGGTATGTTGTCCTTAACACCACTTCAAAAAAGGTTGAAGTTAAGGAAAGTTTTATTGCGTTTAATCCAATACTGGACTCTACAGGGGAAGGAATATATACATTTGTGAAAAAAATTTTGAAAAAATTAAATTTAGATATAAAAAATATTAGGAGACAAGGTTATGATAATGGGGCAAACATGAAGGGAAAGCATGTTGGGCTTCAAAAACGCATTCTTGATGCGAATCCGAGAGCCCTTTTTGTACCTTGTGCGGCTCATACTTTGAACTTAACAGTAAATGGCGCTTCTAAGGTGTCAGATTACAATAAACTTTTTAATCTTGTGCAAGAGTTATATATTTTTTTTTCGTCATCCACAAAAAGGTGGGATGTTATGAGCAAAAATGTCCCCGGGTTAAGTTTAAAGCCTCTAAGTGAGACAAGATGGTCCAGCAGAATTGATGCAATAAAGCTTTATTTAATTAAGGTTTGCGAAAGTCTTCTAGAAGTAGCTGAAGATAATTCCTTTCACATTGATGCAAGACATAAAGCGAGTTCCCTCTTAACGTCTGTACCAAATTTTCAATTTATTTGTGGAATTATTATTTGGGATGACGTTTTATTTCATATAAATATTGTCAGCAAACAAATCCAAAGTGCTACAATTAATATTAAAGTATGCCAAACCTACCTAAAAAATTTAGTTGATCACTTCCAGCAATATAGATCTGACCAATCATTTCAAGAAATTCTTGTACAAGCGAAAGAAGTAGCACTCTCTCTCGAAATTGAAGTAGACTTTCCACCGTTACCAACGGTCAGGAGGAAATTTAAACTAAAACTGTTTGACTATGAACACCGAGATGAGATCCCTCATGATCCAAAAACCGCCTTTAAAATTAGTTTTTTCTTAAAAATTATAGATCAAACTTTAAGCTCTCTAAAAAACCGATTTGACTTATTAAATGAGTATGATAATATTTTCGGATTTTTTAGCGACATATTCAAATTAAGTGACAGCGATCTTTTAAAACGTTGTTTTGTTCTTGAAGAACGACTGACAGTTCAGGATAATAAGGATATAGACTCCAATGATTTGTTTAATGAAATTAAAGCGTTAAAGTTGTTTACTTACAATCGGTTAATAATAGGTACGTTTCTAACCTTCAAAACAGTAGGAAAGCGAGTCATTGTTTACTTTACTTTCTCAGCTAGCCGGGAAAGATTTTCCCGGCTAGCTCAACGTCACTTTCAATGAACTTGTCATGTTACCTAGCAACAGCGTCGCAGTTTCCTTTGTTAAAGTGACTTATTAAACTGCAATAAAAATACGTATTATTTGAAACTTACTTAATTAAATAAATACTGACAAAAACCAATTGTGAGTAAAATAGTATACATACCACGGTGAAAAGTTTCATTCCTGTCTCGAGATAAAGTTAACCTCGACGCTATGCGTCTCGGTTAACTACTTAATCTCTCGACAGTAATGAAACACTTCCCACCTCGGTATGTAATATACTATTTCATTACTTGATGATACTGAACTCTTACGTATTTTACAATATATATTTGAAAACAATTTAATCTCCACCCTTCCAAACGTAAGCATTTCACTAAGAATTCTTCTGACATTGCCTGTATCTGTAGCTTCTGGCGAGAGATCTTTTTCAAAGTTAAAAATCATTAAAAATTATTTAAGATCGACAATGCTTCAAGAAAGATTGTCTGGGCTAGCAATATTAGCAATTGAACAAGAAATTTTTGATGGTATAAATTTTAGCGATGTAATTAATGAATTTTCAACAACAAAGTCTCAGAAAATATCGCTACTACAATAGCTATTTTTTATTTTTCTATTGTACCTAGCTATCATTTTTGATTTTATAACGAAGTTACCTATGTATTTGCTATCAGAAGTATCTGCATATTTTTTTAAATATCTAAGTATAAGTAGAAAGTAGTACTTGTATATATGTAGACATTAGGCAATATTTCTGTTATTTGTTCCTAAAAAAAATGTGATTTTTAGTTTTGGGTTATTTTCTAGTATTTATAAACAACGTGTCTGTACCCCATTAGTTAAGTAAATGCTTTAAAATGGGTGTGAACAAGAATCTATTTTAATTTATTTTGTTATGATTTTATTCTGTGTGTTTCATTCTGATATTTTAGTCTACAAATAAATATGACTTCTAAAGTTCAGTTTTTTGCTTTATTTCAAGCACCTACCTACCTACCTACCTTCAAAAAAATAAATAAAAAAACATGATCCAAAATGCCTTAAGGGGCGCCAAAATCCTTTTTTGCACACAGGCGCCAGTAGCCCTTACGGGGGCCCTGGTTAAGCTTATCATTGAAGCCACATAAAACACCCCAACTCTGTGCTTAATGAATTGTTCATCAAGTTGCACTGCTAGCAGAGTCGAGCCGTGGGCCTAACACGATTACAATATATCGTATATTGAAAAATTGTAGGAAACCTTCAGCAACAACCAGTTTACTTTAGATCCAACAGAATATCTCCAACGAAAGTCGAAAACAAAGGGTCGGAAGATATACCTGACATATCTATAGATGAAATCTATAATACCCTTAACAAAATTAAAAATGATTAAGCTACCGGGGTAGACGAAATAACTACGGGGGCAATAAAAATAAGAGGAAAACTGCTGGTGGAAATATCGGTTCTGGTATTTGCTGACTTCAGGGAGGCGTATGATGCACTAAAACTGACCGCTATTTTAATGACATTGAAAGAGTGTAGAATTGTCTATAGATAATACAACATCGTCAAGAATACCTTCGAAAACGCAACAACAACTCTAAATATTCATTCTACCATCAAAAAGATAAACTTCAGACGGGAAATCAGCTAGGTTGATACTATTTCACCGAAAGCGTTCACTATAGTTCCTGAGCATGCATTTAAACCATATACCTCGAAACACAAAGGAATAATCATCAACGGCGAAAGATTTGATCATTTGCCAATGATGTTGTTCTTATACTGGATAATTTAGAAGATGCCAAAGACATATAGTAGTTATCTACATTATTAAGAAAGTACATCTTTGAGAGTAAAACAAACAGGATCATAATAGAATTTCAACTTACCCATCGAAAAGAACGTGAAAAGATCAAAGGGCCTAAGGATGATTTAAAAGAGTTAATGATAGAAGAGAAGAGATCAATTTTATTAAAAGCGATCTAGAAATTAATAAAAACCCATACGCATATTTTTCATGATTAATTCAGCAAGTACCAATATCCTAGACGTTTTTGAACTTATTATGCACGTACAAAATAATGCCACGTCGAGAAGCCAGGGTCGAAATTTGAATACCCTAAAAACCGATTAAATGACAGTTACGTACAGATATCAGTGAAAGTAGAACAGAAACTTGCAAACATTCTTTAGGCAACCAAAGAACTGCTGCAAAGATGTGCTGATCAGAAACGACACATCCACTTGACCAAGTAGTAAATGAACAAGACAAGAAAAATCTTGGCTTCATGGTGTGAAAATTTAAAGAGGAAAGAATAACTTCAGAAAAACAGATAGTTAGCAACAGTAGAAAATGGAAATGAAAGAAAAACAACAACTAATAAAATCATGGAATTTATAATGACAAAAAAAATTTATTGAAGGCAAAGTGGATATTAGTTGAACATGTTTAAGGCATCTAAATTCAGTTCTGTGGAACAAAGACATAACTAAGAACACACAAATCAGTACACAGTATTAGAAACAGAGATGGATTACTAGAGAATATGCCTCAGGCTAGCAAAACTAACCACAGAAAGAAATGAAAAGACACTGAGAAAAATTTATATAAAAATGGTATTAGTATGTTAGTAGGGCACAGGAAAACAGATTGATAAAATGCGAACGGGATGAAGTTCCATGAGCAGATGAAAGTTATGAAGAAAATCAAAGCAAGCATGGCGGTATGAGCTCGACGAGAGAATTGAGACTAGAGGGTTCAATATGGAGTGTGGGAGAATAGAAAGAGATATTAAACGAAGTCGAGAAAAGGGAAATGGTGTAAATAACTTATAATACTATGGCGAACTACCTACGCGATGTTTGACAAACCGAAAGGGATTAACCATTATTAGCAGGTAAACGTTCAGCTGAAATTCCATGGAGTATCATTGTAACTTATTCCAGCATAGCAAATTTAAATCATTACTTTTAACAAAATTACTTGTTGCTCCAATGCCTTTTTAGAATTATAGCTAAAATAGCTTTGCACAACGGTCATAAATAACCTCGCGAATAAGAGCTGCAGGGTAAAGCACTAAGGGCAAGCAGTTTCCGGTAAGAACGTGAGCGTCATATGTCAGTAGGAGGTTCGCTTGCAATCGGCAAGGGTCGCAAGTGTTTGACAAGCTCTGAAGACGCAATGTCCGAACTCGCATGATTAAAGCAAACACTAGAAATTAGCGCGGTATACTGAACTGCAGGGGCGTTAATCTCTCGATGCAAGTATAGGTCGTAAAATGCATTGGGCCGTTGGCGCAACCAGAAGAATGGTCAATTTTTAATCAGTTGGTAGTCAAACCCGAGGTCACGAATCCTTCCGCTGATGGCACTATGAACACCACCAGGGCATGTTTTGCATGGTGTTGATATTCACAACGTATTTATTATTTATATCTAATTGAAACGCAGTTAAAAGGATTAAGGTAAGGTTAAACCCAACTCTAACTAGCAGGTAGTTCGCCATATCATTTTAATCTACCTCTAACAGCTGTACAAATCCTGCATGTAAAATAAGGTAAACAATTCTTTTAATATAGAATGGCTATGGAATAGTTCCTAATTTATAAATGCCACTTCGTTTATACTTAAATGTCAAACTTGACATTTGGTCTTTAGGTTACTTGCATTCATATTCTGTAGATTTGCTAGATAAATTAATTTTTGATCATACAATATTTTTCTATTGGCATTTAGCTGTATATATAGCTTCGTTATTAAATAGAGATATAAAAGGACTATTGCAGCAACTAAAAAAACTAGGAAAGAACCAACGGTAATTGTATTGCTTAAAGTATTTCGTAAACTTGGTTGTGATGTTTAAAATATCTTATCCAATTGTCTCATGGGTGGTGTGCCCAATTGCTTTTAGAAATTAGAAAGTAAATCCTGTGTGAAAGAAAATAGTAGTTGCCCAATATTCTGAGGTCAATATCATTACTGAGAGATATCACCTGAACATTATTACTACTTAACGCTCGACATAATTATGTCTAACGTTTTGTCTCGTATAACTTAAAATGACAGTTCCTGAAAAACAAATAGGATGGACGTTATCCAGCATTTGATTTCGGGCTTGTACGAGTAAATATCGAGCAAGAAGCTGATTACAATTTTATAACAACTCTACGTTATTGCCTCCATGGAAGTAAATAGGACAAATAAAAAAACTTCGTAAACAACGTTTGGCAGAGTTCACCGTCAAATGAAGGGAAAGTAAAAATAAATAAATAAGCAAGTAAGCACATATCGGTCAACTGCAAGTCAAAAGTACCTGAAAAGCGGATAAAAGAAGTCCTAATTGTCTGGAAAGCTGACGAAAGAAGATCCAAATGTGTGCAAAGCTGATAAAAGAAGTTCCAAATGTCTGCTAAGTTGATTTATGCAGTCCCTGCATAATAAACCAGAGGTTTTTAGCTGAGTCTTCGAGCACAGCGTTGAAAAACTTTACTTTGGACCATAACAAACGGCCATTTTAGCGGTTGCATCCGAACTACTTGATATGAGAATCTGTTGTTAAGAAAACGTCATAAGTTCAGCGGAAAAATAGGATAGAAAATGTTCATTTTGTTTTATTAATTGACATATGGAATTTGTTGATTTATAAGTAATATTTTTTCCTGACACACCTTGGCGGGGCCACTTAAGAAGTGAGTACTTAAGAACCCCCAGAAGTCGAACCAAATTTTATTTAATTTGTGTAGTGCAAGACCAGTCGAGTCTTATTTTTGTGATTATTAAAATAGTCTCAAAATTATGTGCTGCATACAGTCCGATTACGCATACGAAACATTTTGTAATTAAACTTATAATCTACGGGGTTTTTACAGCAATATATAAGGCAATATAATAACGGTCATAACACAATGAAAGCACCGTTTTAACAGGTTACGAAAACTAACAAACTGATGTGTATCAAACCATTCCATCTCAACACTGTGCCGGAGTATCGATAAGGAGCGTGCACCTTGACATTTTGTTATTATACTTTTCTAACCGACAAGAATTTGATTATATAAAAAATTACAAATACTGAAAAGCTTGATTATTTAAAAGCTTTTCTGGCGCTTTTACTTTTTTTCGTAAAGATAACAGTATCTGTGTAAAAAAATTAAATTTTGTTATTATTAAATTGTTGTCCATTAAAAATCTAATCACTAACTAGCTGGGGAGGGATTAAAAAAAGAGTTGCAAAATGTTTATATTTCAATGATCCCTATAACCCTCATTAAGTTTGACACCCTGTATAATACCCAACAGTTATGAATGATTTAGGAGTAGCAACATCTACGCAATAATGTCGCGAGAGAACGGATTTTGCTGAAACAACCAGCGTATTACAAACAGGTAAAGCACCCCGTTAGTAAATGATTTGCAAGACGTTTCCGTACTCACTTCTAATTCCTATACAGAGCACGTTAAAATTTATAGGTGGTTTCGAATCAGATGTACGTGAAGTTGATCGCTTTACCGATAATTTTGGTAACGTCGCCGCTCGTTCTACAAACGTCATTTTATGGCCTGATATGCGCAAAAAGTGTAGTTATAGCGTTAGTTTACTGCCTGTTTACTACCTGATACATCACTAAAAATCTATTTAGGTGTGAGTTTCAGTACGTGAAAAAATTGTTTAGGAAGTGAGCAATCTATTTTAAGAGGATTATTAAATGTAGCCTTTACGCTTCTACAAACTGTCGTTCAGTTGAGGTATAAAAAGAAATATGGACGTTATTTTTTACGGCTCACTTTACAGTTGTTTGGATTATCTTTTTGATCTTTGTTTTACACATGCCATTTTGACACCCATTTTTATAGAACGAGCAGTGAAGTGGTTCGTAAACGTTCTCATTGTTAACGCCCTGCCAGACTTTATTGTTGTAACTCTGAGGCTATCTCAATATTATGCGCAACTTATGCAAAGTGAATACTTGGCACTTTAATTACTTCTCGTTTCTTCCTGGGGCTACGTCTGAGAAAAGTGTTGCGGCGGCTTTAAAAATTTTAACAAGCAGCACTTGGAATGTCCGGGCAGCTCCGGAGATAACTCTCCAACTTTATTTGCTGCCGGGACTTGCAATAACAATCGCTGTTTGTATTGGCGGACGTAAGTGAACCCATGAACTCGGGATTTTTACGTTTTAGATATGAAAATTAATTCTTATAAGTCATACTGGGTGGCTAACACGCGGAATAAATATGAGCATGTGCCTTTTTATAAGTGGGGGCTAGAGATCCGAGAAGCCTAGGCAGAATGCAAAATTATGATGCTCAGCTAGCCATGAAACTTACGCTTACATTATGCATTTATAATAGATATAGTTTGGATGAACGTGTTTTAAATAACTTCTATGCTAAATTTATAATCTTAAATCAACTAAAATAAAATACTAGGAGAATGATTCAACGGTAACTACAACAAAAACAATCAATAATTTCAGTAATAATAACTAATCTAAATAATACCTAACGAAGTGAATTTTCAGGTTCGCCTCAAACGACATCTAATCAAATTCACAATGCTTTTTTCTACACAGGCAATATTCGAACAAAAGTTGCTGGAAATTACTAATTACACAAACTGTGGTAACAAAGGTTCAAGCTACAAGAGTGCACAATGATCAAGTTCAGTATTAACTAAGCAGACAACTTTAACATATAAATTAAACAATCACGGGCTACTATCAAAAACATCTTTTTCACAAATCTCCGCTATTTATGAAAATAAGTCTACTAAATCTTGTGTCAATGAAAAATACAAAATACTTGGCGTTTGATTAAAAAAAAATAAGAAAGTAAGTATCAGTATCTCAAAATATTACTATAAAATCATATTTGAATTCTTCTTTAAAAAGTGTCTCAATATTGTCAAGATAGTTTTGTTATAAATAACAGAATATCGAGTTATAACGGAAAAACGAAACACATTTTTATTTTTCGGGTATAACCAATATCGTCTGAAATACAAGGCCGAAGTTCTCCGGCATGACGTCAGCACGGAAAACCGAACGAGTGTTAAACGTGTTTTAACTTTTAAACATTAGGGCTTCCTGTAGATACGAGGTTACCAGTTGTCAACTGAGCTCTTAGTCGTACCCCATTCGCTTTTCTTGTAATGGAAAACGAAGGATCAAAGCAAAAACCATAATTTTGAATACTAAACTAGTAAGTAGCGTAAGTATCTCTAAATTTAATAACTTTAGATTGTAGTGTATTACAAGTTTTTTTATTAAGTTGTTAACTGTTACATACACTTGTAGCTCTCTAGTGATGAAGCTCTCAATACAGAGCGAAATACTGAGATGATTGAATAAAGAAGATTTGTCTTGAAATTGACCATTTATTCATACGATGAAAATATCTGTCACAAAACATTTTCACAATTATGGTATACTCTATATTTAGTTATTCACTGGCTACTGTTTCAAAACAAAGCAACTCGCCATTATGAGACAATACAAGGACTGGTTTGTAACGACTATTTACGTGTTTACTGTGCAACGCTGTTGGTAAAAAACTCACACAAAGACCAGCAAACGCTAAGAAAGACACAAACTGACATGTGATTTAACAAAGCTGAATCATAATTGATAATTTCAATAAACATGTACCACATGTGTACACACATGACGTCGGAGAACTACAGCTTTGTATTTAAGTCGGTACTGTAATACCTCGAACACTTAGACGGCTGTGTTCAATTATTTTATTAATATTATTTAATACTAGAATCAGGATATTTCAGCGACCCTGACTCGTCTTGTCTCAGGCCATGTTCCTACATGAAATGAAGTGCTCGAACTTTACCTTTTTTACTAGAATCAGCAACTCTTCCCCAATTTAACTGCCCTTGTATCGCTTACTATTTTCGAAACGCCAATAGTAAGCCTGAAAATTGAATAGCCCTATATATAGGGTGCGGCAAAATATACCCAGCTATGAAATATTGTTATAACTTTGTTATTTCCTTGACAGCTGTCAAAAGTGAAGTTTTATATCAAATTAGAAAGATGCAGAATTTTGTTATGGAGCGTTATTCGGCTCAACAACGAGCAGAAATTGTTCAATTGTATTTCCAAAACTTTTCTTCTATAATTTCAACTCAACGCGCTTTTAGACGAGCATATCCTCTTCGAAGACCTCCACACGGAGAAACAATTCGACGTTTAGCAAACGAAGTTGCACAAAATGGCACATGAATTATGTAAAGCATACTGGAAGACCTCGTTCTGATCGTTCAAACTAAAATATTGAGCTTCTTCGGGCTGATGTTCAGGTAGAACCAAAAACTTTCACAGGCAACCCTAATTGCGCGGTACGTCTTATTGTGGAAGATTTTGGTTCTGCCTGAACATCAGCCCGAAGAAGCTCAATATTTTAGTTTGAACGACCAGAACGAGGTCTTCCAGTATGCTTTACATCACTTACTGTGACATTTTGTAAAAAATCGTTTGCTAAACGTTGAATTGTTTTTCCGTGTGGACGTCTTCGATTAGGATATGCTCGCCTAAAAGCGCGTTGACTTGAAATTATAGAAGAAAAGTTTTGGAAATACAATTTTTCAATTTCTGCTCGTTGTTGAGCCGAATAACGCTCCATAACAAAATTCTGCATCTTTCTAATTTGATATAAAACTTCACTTTTGACAGTTGTCAAGGAAATAACAAAGTTATAACAATATTCCATAGCTGGGTATATTTTGCCGCACCCATTATAAAAGCGAGTGAAGCTGCTTGTGTGTGTGAAGATGCATAGTCACCGATCGCGATTATTTTCCTACATCGTCTCCTCCACTTCATAATACAAGGATAAGCTTGTGCGTTACGTAACGTTGCTGTCCGAGTGGTTAAGGCGTTTGAGTAGAAATCAGATTCCCTTTAAGAGTGCAGGTTCGAAGTGTTTCATTTGATTGTTTCAGTCTTAATCATTAAGATATTTAACCTATTCTGTGCATAACACTTCATCTTTGATCAAAGTTACCTACATCATCACCAATCGAACTTGGTCTTGGTCTAGGATGGGAGGTGCAGAGTGAAGACTGAAAATGGACTCGAAAAGTAGGCTGGGTAGTGTCTAGAAGAAAGGTGGTAGAAGAATAAAAACTGAAGGTCCATCTTATGACGGGCGGATTAAGCTAGTCGTTTATAAAAACATTTTCGTAAGTTTTTAAATTCAAAACAGCACCTCGTAACTTCAATGTATATTTTTAAACAACATTTTCAACAATACAATTATTTATTACATAATACAAATTACTATTATCACTTATAATACCATGAGTAGTAAGTTTGACTAATAATGGCATTTGAGAGATTATTCAATGAACCAAACTACCTTCTCAAGTAAATTTTCAGTAAATCTAGCAACAAACTACGCAATTTCTATAGTAACAGAGCACTAATATTGACTTTTTCTAATAAAAATCACATTTGTTTAAAATATTCACTTGAATACCTTCTAGGAAGATATATTAGCTGATATTTTTTTTGTTGGCCAAGAAATGTCAAATTGTGGATTTTCATTAATCACTTTTTGACAGATGACAGGTAAGTTGAATAGTCGGTAATAATAGGACGAGATGTCAAAATATTACCGACAATAATTTTTGCGATTCAGATACGAGTCTCTGCGGCGACGAAAATAATGACGAGTGCTTGCAGGGGTCGTTATTTTCTAAAGCAACAGAAACGAGACAATCTGAAGAGCAAAAATTGTCTGCAATATTTTGACCTAGAGTCCTATTCGTCTTGACGATTTAACGGTAACTCACGTTAACGCAACGTGTTAACCACGCCAGAGGCGAAACTCGGTTGACTTACGTTCCAATTCCGACATCTCAATTTTGCCCGCTGATAAAGGTAATCCTACGGTAGTTATAGATCGATCAGAGTACATCACTAAGGTTAAGTCTTTACTCCAAGATTCTTCCTATGCCTTACTTTCTCGCGACCCAACTTCGAAAAAATCGAACGGGAAGTCACTTCCCTCATAAAATCTTCACATCTGTCCACTGATGTTCAACGGAGGTTGATTCCTCGCTCTTCAAAGCCTTCTCGGCTCTATGGTCTTCCCAACATCCATAAACAAGACATTCCCCTCAGGCCCATTGTCAGTACCATAGATTCCCCTACTTTCTCATTAGCTAAATACCTAACCACTATCCTCATAAAGTTCACTGGTAAGTCTCCCTCGTAGGTTCGCAATTCAGCCCATTTCGTTGAACTTACATCCAATATAAGCGTTGAACCTGAGGATTTACTTGTGAGTTTCGATGTCACTTCCTTTTTTACCAAAGTTCCTATTCCCGATTCTATAGTCATAATCCAACAGTTGCTATCAGAGCATGGGGAGACGTCTTCAAGTCTACCTGCCCTGATAGAAAAATGCCTCTCTCCTACTTATTTCCTATTTCAAGATCAGTTCTTTAAACAAATATCTGGTGCGGCCATGGGTTCTCCTCTTTCACCTGTCGTTCCCTATATCTTCATGGAAGCTTTCGAAACCGTAGCTCTGGAATCTTCAGAATTAAAACCTAAGGTTTGGTTTCGATACGTTGACGATACCTTTATTATTTGGCGACATGGTAAAGACACGTTGCCCGTCTTCTTAAATCATCTCAATAGTCAACATCCAGACATTAACTTTACCATGGAGATAGAACGTAACGGTTCCCTTCTTTTCCTAGATGTACAGGTTTCTCGGCAACCCAGTGGCAAACTTGGTCATTCTGTATATCGCAAACCCACTCACACTGATCGCTATCTACATGCCGATTCCCACCATCATCCTACACAAAAACTTTTCGTTATCAATTCGCTTGTACACCGGGCTGTTTCCATATCCCAACCCGATAATATCCACGCTGAATTAAATCACATTCGGAAAGCTCTTAGGAATAACGGTTACCGTGCTAGGGATATACAGTCTGCCATCAATCGCCATCTTCATCCACGGCCACCCAAACCTCCAAAACCCGATCCTCCTGCAGCAATAGTCTTTCTTCCCTATATCCACCAAGTCACCGACCGCATAGGAAAGTTTCTTCGAAAACAAAACATTAAAACGGTATTCAAACCCCCGAGCAAAATCTCACAGGTTCTTCCTTCATCTAAAGATAAATTAAACACTATGTCATCTAAAGGTGTTTATAGAGTCCCTTGCTCTTGTAATGCTGTATACATTGGTGAAACAGGTCGTTCAGTGAAAATTCGCATCTCTGAGCACCAGCGCTTTCTCAAGTCAGGTATCGTTTCATCATCGGCCATCGCCGAACTCCAACGCGATACTTGTCATAAGATCCTTTTTGATGAAACTTCCATCATCTGCAAATCCCCATTCTTCTTTAACAGAAAGATTCGCGAAGCCATTGAGATTTGCAAACACCCTAACAATCTCAATCGGGACGAAGGCTTTCCCCTTCCTTCTATGTGGAAAGTGCTAATTCCTAAGCCCCGCCCTCCGCCACTGAACCGCGACGGCATTTGCTGAGTCTCGACGGCGTTTGCCTATAAATTCTCGCCTTTCTGCTTCCGATAGTCAGTCGAGTTTCGCCTTTGACGTGGTTCGCACGTTGAGTTACCGTGCTCTTCTGTCCCTTACCTTGCAAAGAGTTTCGCATCTGGCGTGGTTAACACGTTGAGTTACCGTGCTCTTTTGCTTTTTCCTCTTGATGAAGCCTCTTACGAAAGTGGGCGAAACGTTGTGTTCTTCGATCTCAATCATGACACTGTCCAATCCCGGCAGTCGTTTGTTACTTAATTATTATAGAAAAGTTTTTGTATAACAAAATAATAAAAAATTGGGGTATAAAAAGAGACATACCAAAAATAAAATCTAAAGTTAATTCACAATTAGCACAAAAAAGTTGTAAGAAATACAAATTACATCATTGAATAAGATAATAACAAGAATAATTATATAGTACACCACGTTCACTCCGGTTCATTCTGAACAGGACTTGAATATGTAATAGTTATTGTTGATTGTAGAATGCAAAAGAATTTCGCAATCGAGTATCAAACAACGTTTTTTTCGAAAACTGCACAGCTCCACATTAGCGGAAACTCAAAGAAAAATGTGTCTACATTGTGACCTCTTCTTTAATAACAAAATATACGGTACCCCCACCCAAGAAAAGCGCCCTTCCGTGCTTTCCAAGAATACTTCGATACTCAGCATCACTCCGTTTCGCTAATACAATGAAATGCTATGAACCAGTTATTTATAAAAAAAACAAAACAAAAACAAAATTTTTTTTGCCGACGACCATAGCTCAAAAGTTGATGTTGCCTTCATTTTCGGAGGACCTATCGTATGAAAACGATCCAAGACTTCAGGAAGGTTCCTGGCGACCGGAATCGTGTACACATACGAACATACATCCCCCGCACAGCACGTTTAGGCACCCACCAATACGGGGGATTGATCTAGTGGGCTGGGATCTTCACCAAAAGATCCGCACCGCCGAGACGAAGATTTGATATAGTTGGTTCATTAGTCGGTTGGCTCAAATTTTAGAGATATTTGACTCAGAGTGGTTTTCGATATGAGGGAATTTCAATACTTCGTACACTTCGTGTCGAAGTAATTGCTGAACGTAAGTCTTTTTTGTTCTAGATTGTAAAAAACTTTTACATCCAGTGAACAACATACAGTCACTTTGACAACCGATTTAGGTCATGTTAATGTCATCATTTTTTATCAGTTTTCGAAAAAGTTATTTTATGTGATCACGAAAGTCGTCTTTTTTAAACGAAAAGTCGTGAAGAAAGTATTAGCTTTTTTAACGAAAAATTGCTTCGCCTTTGTTAATCAAACTGCAAATTCATGAAAAAAGATATGACTTTCAAAACTAGTTGCACAAATAACTATTTTACAAATGTGCTGAATATTTGGTGACAAAAAATGTATGCAATACCGAGGCCAGGAAGACGTAGTGTGGGCAGATCACCACTCTGATGGGCCGATGACATCGCAAGAGTGGCTGGAAAATTATGGCAGAGGAAAACATCTGATAGAGAGGATTGGCGTATTAGAGGGGAGACCTATGTCCAAAACTGGATGGACGAGGGTTGAACGAAGAAGAAGAAGAAGACTTTATATATAATTATTTCACAAAATAAACACAGTAGCATTACTGATGAACATTTATGTTAATGTATACACAAAAATAAAATAAATCAATGATATAACAAATCAGTATTAAGTAAGATTAAATTTTAACCAAACAACAACACTACATTAACACTGCATAATAGTTTGAAACGCAATGAATATAAAATTGTGAGAAGTTGATTTCATAAATAAATAACGGCAGGCATTCACAGAGTTAGTGGAAATGATGGATCAATGGAGAAGTTTCTTAAAATACAGAGAGTTATCTTATGCAATAGTAACATGTATTTTACGCAAAACCATTAAACCGAAGAACAGATAAATTGTAATTTTACACTACTTACTACATACCTAAGTGATAATTAATAATAAGCAGTAATTTGTAAAGTTACAACTTCCCAGTAGGCACACATACGTTTCAAATATGTCGAAAAGACGTCGACATAGTTTAAAAAGACCTTAGTCGTTGACAATTAAACGTTGTCTTTAGTCAAACAGTTAACGTAATTTTCTCCACCTGAATTAGACGTTGATTATTAGTCCTTTTTGCGGCTTATGTACTTATGTTGTTCATTAAACATGTTGGTTATGACGTTTATTGAGAATGTTTATATGACATTAATATATCGTTGATTTTAAGTGCTTTTTAGACAAACAGTTAACGTGAAACGTAGTCATGACATGAAAACTTAACATTTTCCTGATTACGTTATAATAGCGCGTTTTACATCAGTAGTCAACTCTCAGCGGCGATAATGACTTTGAAACGCGTTACGCAGTATGCTGGCAAGCCGCTGTTTCCCTTTGTCTGGTGATGTGGATTCACTGTTCAGGTCGCCATTTGTGTCGGTGATACAATCTGAAAATCTGTGAGTTAGAACATTGTGTGTTTATTATTCCAGTTTGACATAACATTAGCAAAATATGTGTCATTAGAAGAATATATGGTAGATTGTATGTTCTATGTTTCACTAAGCTTCATTTCATTCCTATAAAACAACTGTCGTCTTTGGGTGAAACTACATCGTGTTGAAGCAACTACCGCTATGTTTTGAGATTTCGTTTATCAACAGAAGTCACAGTTTTATTGTATTAGGCTGGCATCGACTGACAATAGTCTTGTTTGCTTATGACAACATCAAAAGACCGTCACAGGCTGACGTAGAATCAATCACATTACGTTGATGCTTGATTCAAAGTTATGTTTCAACATTAGTTCAACCTGTCTGTGCACACTGGGTTAGAAGTAAATAATCGCATTGATTACCTTTTTACTTCCCTCGTTTGAAAGACGAAGGAAGTATTGTAATCACGAAAAAGTCACCTTCCGAGATTTCTTCAGATCTTCACGTTTCAAGGTTCCTAGATGACGAAAAAAAAGTTTTCTTAATTCCGTCTGTCTGTCTGTCTGTCTGTTTGTATGTCTGTCTGTCTATTGACACATTTTGCACATATTATATATCTACCTCACATGAAACCGGTACAATTTCATACAAATATATACAGGGTGAGCACCTTAAAAAATAAAATTTTGTTTATTTTGGGGTTAATGTTGAAATAGAAGGAAGTCATAACTTGCACATAAGTCAGGCTTTACATTTGCCGAAAATAAGACCCAACCGATACAGGATAATACCACAAAAGCGTAAAAACGTTTCAACAATAAGCCCGTTCTGTTCAAGAGAGGCGCGCGCTGCACCTATTTTTATAAGGCTTGATGGCTCAGTTGGAATTTCGAAGCAGTTACATCCGCTGCGGAGATGTGGTTACGATCGCTATGCAGGTGCGGCGGGTTCAAACCCCAGAGCGAACATTTTTTTAAATTTGCAAATTGATCTAATTCGGGCGAGGGAAGTTCTGGGTAAAACCTTTTACAGTTTTTTTGAAAAGAAACCACCCCTAATCTATAATATTCAATTAGTTAATAAGTAACACACATATATCTATTAGGTACTTTAGAAATTTTATTTATTTACATTTACATATAATTCCGTTTGCGCTATATAGTCCAGTTATTAGCTAATTTTTACAAACATTAAACCCATCTGGAAAAAATTGCTGACAAAATCAGTTTTTCTGGAATATCTACGTTTCAGTTAGCCATACGATCAAAATAAAGTATGATCAAAAATTATTTTCAGCTAGTATGGCTATGGAATGAGTTATAGTTGCATTCATAAATTAGGAACTATTGCATGGCCATACTAAATGAAAATAATTTTTGATCATACTATATTTATTACCATTATTATCAAGAATGTAATTTCCAACAATGTTCGTTTGAAATATGTTTCTCTAAGGGCTGGTTCTACAAACCAAGGATAAAATTATCCGGGGAATAAATACCCTAGAAACGATTGCTGTAACAAAGGAACCTATGACAATTATACCTTGGATAGCTTATTCTAGGTATATACTTGCATTGTAAAACCGGCCCTAAGTAAGATAAATTGTGATCTAAAGCAGTGCAACGTGAAGAGCAAGAAAAACCTTTGTTTTTTACAGATTTTTCGATGATTATTGATTGAAAAGTACGTTGCAATTGGGTTGAATTATTACTTTTCAGCCATATTCGCACTATCACAACAATCCCAATATGCATGCGTAAACAGGAGCGTTATACTTGTCCACGGGGTGTCGTGAAATTCGACCGACAAACTTTTGGGGGTTATAGAGAATGTTGAAATATAACAGTTTTGTTTATACACTTTTTCTTTTAAATCACTCCCTGCCGAGTTACAAAATACAATTTGTTTTGTTTCAACGTCTTCTATAGCCCCCAGAAGTAGGTCGGGCGAAATACAGGACACCCTCTATAGACCTTTGTGCTTCTATTCGAACCAAGGCCAGTAATAGAAGAGAGGAGATTTGAGAGAACTCGGCCTTTAGAAATAGGGTTCGACACGACTACCTGAGCTCCTAAATGTTGTAATAGTGTGGAAATGACTGAAAAATAAAAATTAGACCTAATGTAAACATAATTTTCAATCAATAGGTAATCAGCAAAAACCTTTTGATGACAAAAAACATTTTTCATCTGCGTTCCACTTTGCGCTGCTGTAGCTCAGAATATATTTGACATAGAGAATAGTGTTTCAAATCAAAGTTGTTGAAAATCACGTTCTTGATAAAAATTATAATAAGTATTTAGGTGGCATGACTAACGGGAACTTAAATATTCCCGAAAACCCGTTCTTAACCGCCATTTTCCCAAAATTGGAATTTCCATTAAGACAGCAACCGGAATGGTTCTTAAATACGTTTCTTTGTCTCTAATGACTGGGCTATTATGCTTAATATCCATTATTATTTCATCGATGAAATCTGTTTCAGAATCGAAGTTTATAATAAAGATACGTATTTTTTAGTCTTGTCGAATTAAGTTTTCAGTGCGCCTGCTATGAGTAGTTTGTCCAAATGTTAGATGTACACATGGTCATATATTCAAGCCATGACTTAATAACCCTGGGTTTAGATGGAGTTGTGAATATATGTGCTTATTATAAGCTCCTCGCCGATCTCAACATCATTGTATTGAGTTAAGGTAACAAATTTATGTCCGTGATTGTTTAGAATGTCGTCAATGTTAATTTGGAATGGTTATCTAATATTCTTCTTATATCAGTGTGATGCAAGTCCAAGTAGTGATTCACTGGTGCTGTACGACAAATTATTATCAGAACGACTGCGAGCCTTGTCCAGTGCAGTCGTGTTTGTAAACATGTATCCATTTTGTTTCCACTTTCATAAACTCTAACATCAGAAGTGTGATTATTTTTAATAATAACACACCTTTTCACTATAAGTGAAGTGAAATTTGTGTGGTTTAATGATAGAACATCCAAGAGTCTGTCCTTTTGCAAAGAGCTTCCAGCAGAACGGTTCGACACGCCATCGACCCTGGAAAGTCATCGATTTATAATTCATCCTATGCTTTGGCAGGACTTTATTTTTTCATGACAGGTAGACATACGGGTTGCATAACATTGTACGAAACATGGAAATTTCATGTAGCTAGGCAACAAGTAGGTACAATAACTATTTGTTGCCTAGCTACTAAAGTAATCATTGCATTTTCTATTTCAGTTACTCGTATGGCAAATAGTATTTGGACCTTTTCCAACCTGTATAATCCGCATGCAAAACATCGTTTTTCTCAAACAAATAGTTTTTGAGTTAAACCGTGAATAGGGAGACAGACAGAGAGATAGAATTGAGAAAACATGTTTTTCGTTATCTAGGGACCCCGAAACGTGAAGATCTGAAGAAATCTCGGAAGGTGAGTTTTTACAACTATCCTACTTTCTTTGTGTTTTAGATGAGGGAAGTGAAAGGCGAGGCGTCAACTAAAATAGGTTTAGAACCACTGCTATACTGTAACTGTTATGTCTGTAACTTTTATTATACACACAGGGACACAATTCATATATTAATAGTTTTTAATCTTTAAAACCAAGCAAAAGCACTTTGTTTAACACAATCAACGACTATATTAATGTTGCCAACTCCACACAACCCCAAAAATCATAAAACGTAAATCAGGAATTTTCAACAGCAACTGACAATTTCCTATGCTGTGGTCAAAATTATTATTATAATTATTAAGAACGTATCCGACTGTTGACTTCTCAGATTAACTTAATTCTTTGCAGCAATTTGAATAACCTTATAGCAATATTTGTAACTATCGGTAAAAGCTAAGGTGAAATCTTTGAAATCTAAATGTTAAAGTATTGAGTGGAGAAACATGCATGTTATGTGCATGTTAACCTCTCAGAAATATCTAGTAATGTAATAGACAATAGCGTGTTTTCTGGATATCTAAGAATTGTACAAACAATATTATAAATATATAGGTAGATAATTATAAATTAAAAACATAATTATACAATAAGTAGCTTTTGAGCCCGCCATATAGCAGGTATTCTAATTAAAATAATATCAGGCGGTAGGATTCAAACCCCCGCTTTTAGGCCAGACGTTTTAACCACTCACCAAAGTATACGCACCTATCGAACTTGCTTATGGCTGCATTAATAAATGGCACGGTGATGGCACGGCCGATCGGAGACGAACTGCACGCGATCAGTGCTGTTTATATATATAGTGATTAAAAGGTGCAGTAAAAAGGAAATAAATCTGGCATATTTATATGTCTATATTCTCGAAATATTAGAAAAAACATCGAACACATCACACATGACCCAAGTAATTGTTGCTTATTGCCAAACCGGAGGTATTTGCTTTATGGAAGATAAAACTGTAGCAATGGAAAACCACCCAAAATATTTTGTATTTAAAATAACTGAACTCCTTCATTGTATAATTTTTTGTAAAATAATTTCTTATGCAACTTGTAAAAGAGTAAATGCAACAAATATTTGTTTACAATATCCTTCTCTACTATGCGATTTAATAGATTTCTTAGTGTTATTTCTAGAAATAAAAGTTATAAACGATGCATTCGTTCAAAATAAGAACACATGAAATTACACTTGAATAATCACTGTAAGAACAAATGCCAACGTAAAACAATTTACTATTCAAAACTATTGAAATAATAAGTAGCAACTATATTTAATGCTAAATGTTTGACAGGAGAAGCCGGGTAGGGCAGTTGGTAGGAACGTTAGGCTTGCATTAATCAAGTCCTCGGTTCGGATCCCACGGTGGGCGGAATTTTTCCGCAGCCTTGACGATCGGTATCGGGTCCGGTTAGACTATTCACACTTGTGCACCAAATTTACTGTGCTCTACTCATAACACAGACAGAAGAGATGAAGTAACAAGGTTCACACATCACCAAGACACACACCTAACACAATGGTTGCTATGCAAGCTCAAAAGGCGCGCTCCAACTTTGTAACTCGCAACTCGGGGCAAGTTGAGCACTACACCGCCAGATGCTAGCGTAGAAAGCTCCAGCCTCTACACCTCTAAGATAACAAGAGGTAAACGATAATACATAATTACATAGAAATGTTTGAGATGTTTACCACCATCACTTTTTAATGCACTCCATTACACCTTTCCTATATTTTTTCTGGACTTTAAAATATAAGGACCGAAATGTACAAAAATGCGAATGCAAATTCTTCATTTATATAGTTTAGCTTTGGAAGCGAGGAGTAATGAACCATTGTGTTGGAGTTGCTGTAAATATGATAGATTAACTCATTCAATGATGTTGTGTTCAACTATGGCTTTCATTTCAGAATATATATTCATATCTTAAATTAAAAATAACCAACTAAATAAAAAAAATAACATTCTTAGCCATAGAACTATTTCAGCTGTGATATAAATGGAATTATAAAAAAGAAATGGAATACCATTTTCCTATTACCAGTAATATCGGTTATTAATTTTTTAGCAAAATATTTCATAAAAGGAAAATTAATGGCTACTATAGCAAGTAAATTTCTAGTTATTTAGTTCAATAACATTTTAATTTATTCATAGTGTACTAAGAGTTTATGTAAAATATGTACAAAAACAAAATAATAATTTCTAGGAATTCATCCACAAAATCACATTTTAAAAAGGGAGTGTATGTAAATGTAATTATACTGCCTAC
>CALNHX010010452.1:0-40092 GCA_940337035.1 Agriotes lineatus
GTTATGTAAAAACATCTGTCATAGGCAATGTGCGCTTTCTTCGTGACAATGCGACCGTTCATACAGTCACCACAATCGAACCGATGCTCCACGATTACCGCTTTATTGAGTTAGAGTAACCATCTTATAGTCCGGATCTGGCGCCATCAGACTTTTATCGCTTCATAAATCTGAAGAAAATCTCAAAAGACTTCGTTTTACAGCAGACGAGCATTTGAAGCACGCTGTCGATGCATATTTAGAAACTAAAGAAGTTTTGGCTACTAATACTAGCGAAAAGCTAAGTTTTAAAAATCACATAGTTTTTCTTTCATAGTTAGTTGAATGACTTTTTTAGTTTTCCTCATACAGCTCACTTAAAAATAATAAAAAGAAGGATTACCTGGTGTCGTAGCTTTGCATTTCTAATTAAGTACATGGCGAGCAACCTTCTTCGACGCGTCTATTAAAATGGGAGAAATATACCACTTTGTATTTCATTCCATTACACTGACCATTAAATCTATAACTAATATAAAAAGAACACAAGGAGCAATAGAAGGAATTATACTTGGGGCCGGGGCCTTCGCTGTGATCGTTTTCCTTCAATGTTCCCTTGGAAAATTCTTCTAACTGTGTTGCCTTTTATTCTCCATAGATACCTTGCCTACCTAATTCTGGCTAGTGTAGCTGTATATAAGACAAGAGTAGAGCAAACGAAACATCATTTCATTGGTTGGATCTCTTTGAATCCCATTAGAATTCAAAAATGTAGTTTGCCTAAGCGATTTGGATTTTTTTAAATTAGTGACATTGAAGTTGTCAGAATTGCAAGATCCAGAAACAAAACAAATTTGCTTTTAGAGTATTGCCAAAGGAAATTCTAATTGCATGCGACATTTTTTTTAGACAATCAGTAGGAATTTGAGTAAATGGTTGTTTAAATAAAGGAACTGTAATTCTGACTACCTTTATTACTGCTACTATGCTTCTTCCTTCTAATACTTCTATTATTTCGGCGTTCGACCTTCTTCTTCATGTATTTCCTTCTCTTGCTGGTTCTACTATGGCTCTTACTACTTTTCTTTCGAAGATGTAAAGTAGATTTTCTTGTTTTACGGTCATATGCCAAATTCTACTGCCATCTAGTACTATGGGACGCACAATTGTTTCATACAGCCTTATTTTCGTTGATCTGAGTAATAATGATGACCTAAATGTGTATTTCATAGCGAAATAACATGTATTAGCTTGTAATATTAGTATTTCATCTTCTACGTCATTATTTTCGTTTATGACAGATTCCAAATATTTGAAAGAGTGCACCGACCAAAAATTTAAGTCTCCAGGTGTTATATATTGTCGGATTCTTCATCTATCGCCTGTTGTCATATTTGCCCATTTGCCTTGTCTTTTCTTCCAGTTCCTAGAAACCTTCCTTTACTGATAATATCATTTTCTCTACTATATCTATATCGTCAGCAAAAGCTAGCAGTTGTTTTGATTTATTGGGGTTGCTCCTTTTCCGTTGTTGGGAAGCTCACATATTACTTTTTTACCAAATTAAATAGTAAGGTAAATAAGCAGTCTTAAACCTGTTTTTATTGTGAATGGCTATGATAATGAACCTTGGACTTTGCATTTCGAATCTTTTAATTTAATTTGAGTTAATAGAATCAGTTTTTTGAGGGATACCCAGTACTTCCATAGCACTTCGGAGCACTCCACAGTGCTCTTCTGTTTATTGAACCATAAGCTTGTTGAAAACCGACAAAGAGGTGCTATACGAGCCCAGAATCATATCATTTGGTCCAGATACGTAAAGCTGTTATATTTGCTGGTGTAATATTCGGAGTTAGCCCCAAATTTGACTTTTCTGCTATGGATCCTGTTGTTTTATAGCTTCACATGCTCCTCGAATTTATGCAAGTCTTTGATTTGTGTAGTGTCGTGGATTATTTCTTGCACTCGTTCAGGACGCACTTCGGATCATAAATTGTATAATTATAGAACTAGGTTGTTTTACTGAAGAAGATGAAAGTTTTTTAGATAAGATGTGACTGGAGTAGCCAGGGCTAACTACCCCTTAGACAATTTCTTGTAGCCTGTGTCTGGTCACAAATGAATACACTTCAGAGTTTAAAAGCATACTGAAATATTTAAAAAAACAAGTCCTTATATATAATTGAGTGTGTGTCGTATTTTGCTGTTTTGATCCGGTAACCTACTATTAGTATAGGCACAAAACATGACGTTTGCATAAAAATACCCTGCTGGTAAACAATATGTGTGAAATCTGACTTAATGATAGTATTCTAATGCCACTGTCTGCATAAAGACTCCTTATAGTATTGCAACTTGACCCAGTAAGCCGACACCAAAGCTGATTCTTGTGTACAAACAGTTGAACTGGCACATGCTGTGGACTAGTTTTTATATTCTAATTTTGTGTCCGCATAATTTCACTTAATTCTTTTACATCATGGGCAAACACTAATTTGAACAAATTATGAAATAAGAATATTGATCCAAAAGGTGTTCTTTGGTGGGTACAATATAAAAATACCTGAAAAGCATTAACTGGACCAAATTATGTGATTCTCGGCTCGTATATTGATGTTAAATTCCCACGCTTTTTCCATTATTTATCGTATCGTAAGTATATGATCCGTTGCGGCCCTTGATGCTTCACTTATCTATTGTGTATGATCTTAGATAAGATCTTCTACGACGTATTTAACAAGCATATTCCTCTATAATTTGTGCAGCTCGTCTTATATTACGATTCCTATCTTCCAGGATTCAAGTATTCTTTCTTAATCCCATATTTTTTTAGTATTATGTGTATTCCATAATTTTCTTCCTCTTGCTATTATAATTTCAATATGAATCCTATCCTCTCCTGGTGCTTTTCTTTTCTTGAAAGTATTTATAATTTTTACAGTCTCTTCGTAATTAGGCTCTTCAATTTCTAGTTCCGGTCTTGCATACGTTCTCTTCTCCTGGTGCTCTCTGCCTCTGGTGTATTTAGCAAATTCATGAAATATTCTTTCCATCTATTAATTATACTAATTGTATTGCTGTGCAGTGCCCCACTATCGCCCCTAACTTTTTTCTAGGTTTTCTATTTCTTTGTTTAGAAATTCTCTTTTTTTCATTCTTAATAGCATATACACCCCCATTTCTAATTTTCTCATGTTCGTTTTGAGTACTTCCTTTTATTCTTTGTTGTAGCTTAATGTAGGCTTTTATCTTAGCTTCTGTTAGTCATTTGCATTTTTGGTCAAACCACTTTTCCTGTCTTCTTATTTTTTCTTCTTCTAATATGTTTTCTGCAGCTCTAGTTATTATAATTTCAGTTTCCTTCATCAACTTTTCTATAGTGCTCTCTCCCGGTGTTTGGGCTAATATCTGTTGCTCTATTTCTGTTTGGAATGTTGACGCTATATTATCAGTTTCAAGTTTTTCTGTGTCAAAATTTCTTTTGCTTCTTCTCTTGGCTTTTTATCTTTATTCCACTTACATCTATAGGTTATTCTAACCATTGCATGGTCCGATTCAGGTACTGTCTTATACTTCAATTCTATTAATATATGATCTATTTGCGACATATCCTTACCATCGTTTAATTTCCATGTAATTTTATATATGTTTTTTCTCGAAAACTGTGTATTACTTATTATCATGTTTTTAGTAGCTGCGAATTGTAAGGTTCTAAAGCCATTGTCATTACTATCCTCGTGGTAGTTGTTTTTTCCTATAACCGGTTAGTAAAATTTTTCTCTACCATCTTCCTCTATGAAAATCAGTTTTTCATACTGATATGCAAATAGCACCCACTCTTTAATGTATTCAGCTTATCTCTGTAAGTTATCTTTTTAAATAAAACCGATAATGAATGAATGATAAATTTCCAATTTTTAACATTGTTAGACGAAGTATTCAAGTGCGAACATTGAAAGTCTAAATCTCGTTGAAACATTTAGATCACCAGTCAAAATTATTATATTTCTTCCCGAGTATCAAATCGGAAACAGTACAATATTTTTCAATTGCCAAATCCCACTTTATGGGAATATTAAAATAGCGAGCTTTTTCCAACAAAATTATAAATTGAACCAAAGATGTGAGTTTTAAAAGCAATCGTCAATTGTCAAATATGAAAATTACCGCCAAGTTAGCCAAACAATAGAATACGTTGTGTTTGCATGAAAAACGAGTCCAAACAAGCTAATAATCCTACCGATATCCGTGACAGCCGCTTGTAATAACATCGGCTACGATATTTCCGCCAGTTAATTAACTGGCAAATTTCGGTACATATTTATAATGTTAGTTTGAATTTGCGCTTCCAAAACATTCTATTTGCTATTTTTACTTCGGGCAACTTTTTTGCAAATATTAACCCCTGCCAGGGACATGCAATATTTTATATACAGCTGCCACCTTCCAATAGCTGTTTATTAGGCAGTGCCTTTAGCACTTACACTTAACAAATTGCTTCTTTCAGTAATAAATGATAACTAGAACCAGTACTTATTAGGCATAAAATCTTCAGAATTTCTATGCTACGCTCCCTACAAAGTTAAAAAATGTATAATTAATTCCATTTTTCTTAAAAGACATTTTGTGTAAGTATAATAGTAGTAGTACGATAAATGATTGAATGAATAGTGTTTAAAAAATTTCAGTTCTCTAGTTGCCGAACACTAAACTATGTTAAAGAAGTGGAGACTTTAGCAAGTTATTCGCTTGGTTTCATCAAAATAAAAATTATAGCCCAACTATGATAAATTAAAAAAAATCTTTGGCTTCTCTATTCCGGATTTCTCATACCTCTTCGATATACTACATTTCGACACTATTTCTCGTTATGGTTGAACATAGCAGTTTAAATAATCGATAATTCAAAGAGAATCTAGTCTTGAGTGTCAGTGTCACAGTCGTCAGTGAGTCAGTGCTGCATATATTGCAATAATACTCTATATGGCAAAGTAACGGCTGTCCCAAAAGTCTCCAAATCTGCTCTTGCAATGGATTTGAAAAGTCACGTCATTCCCAGGTAACAGCATTTATCAGAATGTTACACGTATAAACGGTTAACCTTATAATAAATGCAGTGCGGAGAGGAGTCGTGGGTAACAGGGATGTAGTACATAATCGTTAGAAGCCGTAAACTGCACATTTAGGGCGCCAGGTTGTAGACTTACCACCACATACCTCATAGAACCATCTGAGATCGTCTAACCACGATGAAGATAGGCTAACAAAGAAGTATACAATAAAGAAGATTGCCAAGAAAGTAACAATAGTAGATTTGCTGCGAAAAAAATTAGAACATTGCCACCAACTTCGAGATATATAATTATTTTACTACGAATGGCAATCAATTGTAGACTTAAGCCCCAAACCAAAAGCTCAGTGACTCTAACCAGATTCAAATCGTACCAAACGTTCAAGCTGCATGCAGATATGGGAAGGCCGACTAGATGGAGTGGAGACGGGGTGCGGTTATTTTCTATAATTACCAAAAGAAGGCGCCAACGAATCTTTTACAACCACAAGTCCATTACCTTAGAAGAACTCTTAAACTCACTAAAGTACTATGTTTAGTCAGTTCGCTTCGGCCTTAAACATTTCAAAAAGTTTCGACATCTTAATTGCGCGCATTAGCCACACACAAACCACAATAAACAAAGTTGTATTAATTAACGACAATAAATATGATACAAAATGTTACATCAGCTAATTTCAGCAATCGTAGAAACCACAAACACGACCCACGCTACAGGCGAGAGCCACAAATACAGCCAACTAGAGTTTAGCTAGCACATAACAAAGTTAAATATTTTAAAAAGTAACAGGTCCCTGGGTATATTAAATTATTAATTACACATTTTTGATGATGCCGCTGATCGAACCTAGCAAGAGGTCGATAATAATAGTATGCCACCATTTCGTTAAAATGAAAAATTTCTATAAACGCAACACAAGATCGTGTTTTAATACTCCCAGCAATGCGAGGCGGCGTTGATGTATCAAACAGCAGCGTACTGCAAGTGGGGGCACAGCAAGGACTCTGAGTAACAATTGTTACCCGAAACAGCAAAGACAACAAGAACAAGCGGAAAACCCAGAAATGATTACAAATTTAGCTACCAAATTACTAGCACATACTGTTCATGCTTTTTAACGACTCCAACTATGTTCGGAAATGCACAAAACACGACTGCCTAATTAGCAATAAAAACTGGAAAAAGACGCGCACATACCTTCAGCTTACAGCTCCAAAACTTAAACCACGACGCCAAAAAGAACCAAAATCAAATGAGATGTGTAATTAAGACTCAAACATCTTTGATAAATCAATCATACAAATCCGCGGTAGCACAAATAAGTTAGGATACCATTCTTGTCCTCGCAAGTCAATATAAACTAGCGCTAACCTGAAGCAAAATTAACACAAAGTAAACGCTTGTGATCATGCCTGAGACGCTTGCAGAAGAGAATAAGGAACAAAAACATCGCCGCAGGTGCGCAGAGACAATTGAATGATACTTGATAACGTATCGATAATTTTGAGAACGAATTCGGTGACTTCAATGACTGTACAAAGTTGAGCGTTTTGAGCAGAGGCGACCAAAATGCATAAAACGGACGGTGCAATTAATGAGACATTAAAACATAAAGCTTTTTATCTGTGACAATAGTGGAGGCGGCAACGAGTGCAGGTAAAGTAGAAAAACGATCTATTACTCATACAAGTTAAATATGTATTTTGTTATCGTCTGATAACAAACGCCAATATTTAATATATTGCTCGAAATAGTTGTCTACATTTCTAATAAAAGCTTTGTTTAGTAAACGTGTTCTGATTAAAATGTAAAAATAGTAGAATTCTTAATACGAGTTTATAGACATGGGTCTGCCAACTTTTACCAATGAAGGCAAAATACTAGCTGTTGATTCTATTTACACTAACTAGCTATATCCAACATTTTAGAGCAATCCAGTTCTTCAAGTACACCAATCTGGTTTCGATTGGAACGTTGACCATAGCCATTACGATTAATAATTTTATATCAATCCCAAAATAAAAATCCGGTCGAGCAACAATAACAAAATTCCCTCACACAGAGCCAGGCCGTTTCCAGAAGTCTACTTCTCGGTAGAGCAAGTAACGCGAGAAAATCTATAAAGCAATTTAGCTCGCATTCTAATAACCTCTGTTCGCCCGTAAACGCAGCTCGCGACCAGATTGCACATTAATCCATTAGCAAGTAACAACTTTTTCCACTTCGAATTCTAAGAAGCTAATTAACACATATGAGTCGCAGACGATATATTCAGCAAGAGACACAGCGACGTTTTTATTTTAATTATGCCCAGCAATGCCGTTTTCGAATAAAACCGCTCAAGCTATCACCAAATAAATCAGCGCCGATGCTTCGCACTAATTAACGTCCATCAGCTGTGAATTTACCTATCGGCTGCAATCTAGGGAATATAAAGTTGCGCCCGCGGGACCCCGGCGTGATTTATCTGATCGCAGTCGCTAGTTTCCCGGTTTATTACTTCCTCTGATCCTCTGACTCTGCTACTTAGTTTGAGACACTGGTTTGTCATTGTTTCGGGCCCGTTTTTAACTATAAAACTGTCTGGGGAGTAGTAGAGAAGCATGTGTTATACGAGGAACTACGGTTAAGTTACGCGACTAGGCGTCGCTTATCAGAACTCTCAGTCGAAGCTGGTCGTGGGTTAAACTAGAAACAGGGAGAAACGGCAGTTCCACAACAATTCTATAAAGTATGCACGATGTCTGTACCAAATCTCCAACCCTTGCACTTGTCGATCACTGTTGTCGAAGGCTGGAAGCACCTCAAACTGACGTACAAGTAAGGGTTGTTCGTGAGGCAGAATAAGTACTACAAGTCAAATGTGTCAAATTAGTTTTTCACCAGCTTGTAAGAATGTACTATAAGAAATCGAAGTATTGGCACACTGTAAACTGTTTACTCTGATAATTTCGTTATAAAAACAGCAAAAAAACATTCATAACTAAGACCCTAGAGGGGTAAGATCCTCAAAATATGAGCAAGTTTCAGTACTTGGAGAGTGACTAAAGACTAAGACAAATTTGCGGTTCTTCCGAAGCAATGCGTTCTCCTATATGGAACGGAAATCTATAAAGTGTCATGGAAAATATCAAACAAGCTGCAAGTATTCGTTAACCACCGTCATCGACAAGTACTCAGAATCCACTAGTCGGAGAAGATCTAATGGAATAGTGGAAAGGTAGACCAAGTGGAACCCAAAGGGATGACAAGAATGCTGCAATTCAAGGCAAAGCTGAAGATTAATTTTGGCAAAAGCACTGGAACACAGGTAGCTGTGTTGGACCACATTTCTAACGACCGAATTATTACTGAGCATTTTGTCGTTGTACGATCTTCCAGAAGAATGAACAACTTATTCCAGTTGTTGATCTCTTCAAGAAGCAGGACCACGCAGATCCAAAGAAGATAGCGGAGACGGGAAAGCTCCTTATGAGTTCGCTCAGCAATGGCAATGTCGAAACAAGAACTTTAGATGATCTTGTGTATCAACTTTTGCTACCCACAAGTTGAAACTGGCAATTGGTCTTCAGGATGGGGACTGAAAACGGACTCTTCATTGAAAAGCTCTACTCAATTTCACAACAGCAAAAAAAGTTACGGTGCAGTTACCTATATACCGTTTTGCAATGGAGAAACCTGCGATAATGTTCCGAAGCCCGTTATTAACAACGACGACGATAACTACGACTTTCGAACAGTGACATTTGTTAGGAGAAAATCAACGTATATATTATAAGGCGAAGGAATACCACAAAAACGCGTCGTTACTCATGGTGGTGTCGAAAAAGGTGCATAATAATTCGTCTGTAGGTAGTACATTCAAAGTGAAATGTATAAACGTAGTTAAAGTTGAAAAAGAATGTGTAATAAGTAATCCTCGAAAACTCAGCTAAAACCAAAAATATAGAAATTTTTTGTATTGCTTTCCACTTTGCGCTGCTATAGCCTAGAGTCTATTTGGCTTGGAGAAAAATGTTTCAAACAAAAGTGGTTGGAAATAACATTGTTGATAAGAATGGTAATAACTGTTTTAATCGTAAGACTAACGCGAACGTAGATATTCCCGAAAAACTTGTTTTGTCGGCCATTTTTTCCCCAAATTGGAAAACAAAATTGTTATTGCCGAGTTTAAAAACATCGAAAAATTAAAAAATCTATATCTACTTTTTTCACTTAAATTCGAATATCCCTGTGATTTTTGGCTAAACTCGACCAACCGGAAGTGGCCCTTACATTTTTTGACGTTCTGCGGAAAACTTTTGTAATTTTTTAATAAAAAATAAAATTCTTGGAGACGGTCAAGTAATTTGCAATATCCTACTACTTTTGTTTAAAAAGTTTTTTAAGAATAACAGTTTTTAAAAAATCTCAAAGTAAAATTTTTCCAAATCTAACAAGTAATTAGAACAAAATTTTTTGAAACAGTGACATACATTACGTAATTGCTTATAGTTTTTTACATAAAATAAAGATTTTTAAAAAAACTCGCAAAGGTAGGTTTTCAAAAAAAAAATTTCTAGACGTCTATAAGGTTTGTTTCAAAGTTGTTTTTGTAGGAATTATAATATTGAAAAATCTCGAAAATACATTTTCTTTTAAATTGTTCCAAAGTCTAAGAATTACTACTGCTAATAAGCCGTTTTGAAGCAGTGTTATACATCACGCAGTTGTCTATGGCTTTTGAAGAAAAAGTTTTCGGTACGAAGTCGATTTTGAAAAACTCGCAAAATTAAGTTTCTTCAAACATTTTCTCAAAAGTGTAAAAACTAATAATGAATTTTCTTAAAGTGTTAAGTCCAAAAATTAATAATGGACATACAGGGTGTCTCACAAAGAACCGATTAGTCATAGATTCCTTACGTTATAATAAATCGATTAAACCTAATATACTTTAATACAAAGAAGTTATAGGGTCTTGAAGTTCAATTTTTAATTTTTTGGTAAATTCCACAAATGTAGAGACATCGATTTGAATTTTGGTATACATACATGTTACTATTAGGTACTGCACTAATAAAAAGAATCTGGTGTGATACACGCACACAAATTTCTTTTACAGTGATCTTACAGTTAGTCAAAAATTTTATTTTTAATTTTTAAGCATTTGTCAAAAATTTTCAAAAATTACCAATTCTACAGAAACCCTACAAAATAGGGCGTTAGTTCAACAAACCAATTTTCCCTAACATTTTAAGCTGAATTCAAAAATGTAATAATATACCGGGTGTTCTATTTAAAATAGGAGTTAAAAATGTTATAACAATATAAAGTTTAAAAAAGTCGTTAGAGCCGCTTTTGCAAAAATAAAAAAAAAACTGTAAAATCACAAGAGCAAATGCCATACTTCCGGTTATGAAATTTTCTTCAAAAGCTTGCATCTAGATAGTACACAAAACTTATATATGAAGTTTCAGCGCCGTGCCTCTTTTCGTTTTTGAGATATTCTGTTCACAGATAGACAGATCAATAAACAAAGAATGTTTTTGGGTTCAGGGGAACCTAGAACGTGAAGATCTGTTGAAAACTCAATTTCGAATTTTTGGGCTAAATCCTCTCCTTTAAAAATTTTTTAGCTCTAACTTCGTTATTTGTAACATTTTCTAAAATTTTATTATCTGGAAAACAATTAAAATGCACAAAAATAATGTACTCTTAGTTCTTAAGCGTAAATGCAACCGTTTACCTTAAAATGCCTATCAAGGGTTTTTACTTGTCATTAAGACGTGCAATTATCAAGTATCCATGATCACAAAAACAACGGGTAATGATTGTGATCTAGTAAACAACAACAAGAAATCATTTAATGACGTTGGTGACATCATTTTTTTTCTCTTTTGTGCTTACGACAATGCTTCGACATAACAAACATAACAGCATTGGAGAATTCGTTGTCGCGGCATTTTCTTAAACATAAAAGAACAAATTTTTATGTCCCTAATGTCAGTCATTAATTGCTTTACTAAATTACCATTGTTTTTGTGATGATAGCTACTTGATAATTCCACTTGTTAATGACAACCACAAACCTTTGATGTGCATTTTAAGGTAAACGGTGGCTTTTAGGCTTAAGAACTAAGAGTACATTATTTTTGTGCTTTTTAATTCTCTTTCAGATAATAACCTAAAATTTTCAAAATGTTACAGATAACGAAGTTAGAGCTAAAAAAGTTTTCAAAGATAAGTCTCTTACAGCCAAATCTACTTTATAAAAAAAAATATTAGTGCAGTACATAATAGTAAGCATGTATACTAAAATTCAAATAGATATCTTTACATTTGTGGAAATTAACAAAAAAAGAAGAAATTAAAAATTGAACTTCAAGGCTCTATAACTTCTTACTGAAGGGACTTTCTACTAAGGTATATTAGGTTCAATGAATTTATTATATCCTAAGGAATGTACAACTAATCTGTGTCCCATTATTTTTCGAACACCCTGTAGATTTTCTATAGCAATTGTTTAATTTAACAAGTTTTTTTTTATTAAAGTTTTGAAAAAACTGAAATTGAATATTCTCAACTATTCAAAAATTAATAATGAGAATATTTGTTTATAACTTTTATTTAAAAAATTGAAAGAATGAAAGTTTTGAAACAAAATAAATTTTTTGATTTTTGAGTTTGTTCGAAATAGTTTTTAAAAACATCGCAAAAGTAAGTTCTTAAATTTTTTTCTCAAAAGTCAAAATTAGTAACGGCAGTTTTTTCTTGAAAAAGTTACTTGTAATTGCTTACAATTTTTGTTTAAATGTGTTTTTGTAAAAATCTGCAACCTTTTGAAGAAAATTGCATAACCGGAAGTATGGTGTTTACTCTTATGATTTTTCAGTTTTTTCGATTTTTTCAAAAGCGGCTGAGTTTTTTCAACCTTTACATTTTTATTACATTTTTAATGTGTGTTGATGTCGTAATGATAGGTGATTTTCCAATTCAATACCTCTTTCGTTTTTTCCTAGTTTTATTAACTCCTATTTTATATAAAACACCCGGTATATTATTACATTTTTGAATTCAACTAAAAATATTAGAGAAAATTTGTCTCTTGCACCAACACTATTTTGTACGGTTTTTGTAGAACTTCTAATTTTTCGAAAATTTTTGACAAATGCTTAAAAATTAAAAATCTAATTTTTGGTGTATTGTAAGATCACTGCAAAAGATCACTGTAAGAGTTACAGTTTTGAAAAAAATATGTTTACAAAATTTTCTCCAAATTTAAAAATTAATAATGGAAGTAAACAGTTTTAAAATAGTGTTGTACATCACGTAATTGTTCATGATTTTTGACAAAAATAATTCATCAAAATAAAAATTTTTACAAACAGAAAATTGGGTTTTCAATAAAAATTTCTCAAAGTTTATAGCTTTCGTTTAAAAACCTTTTTTGTAAGAATTACAGTTTTGAAAAAATCTTAATGATGACTATACAAAAATTTAATCAAAATCTAAACATTAATAATGAGAATATTTCTTTTTAGAAAGTCGTGTAATTGTCTATAGTTTTTTAACGTAGTAAAGTTTTTTGAAAATATCGCAGTATTAGGATTCCACAAAAATTTTCTCAAAGGTCCAAAAGTTAATAATGGGATAAATTTTTTAAAAAGCTTTTTTTGCGTAATTGTCTAAAGTTTAACAAGTTTTTTTGTAAGAATTACAATTTTGGAAAAATCCTAGTAAATTCTAAAAGTTAATAATAGAAATATTTTTGACGCTAGTGTGTGATGTATCACGTAATTATGTAGCTTTCGATGACAAGTAGGATTTAAAAAAATCGCAAAATTAAGTTTCCACAAATATTTCCTAAAATTGTAAAAAGTTAATAATGGTAAATTTTTTATAAATGTTGTTTTTTATAAAAGAATTAATTTTGAAAAAAATTAAATGTTAATTTCACCTACAAAAATTGTTTCAAAATCCAAAAATTTATAACTAAATTAATTTTTAAGCAGTGTTGTACATTCCGTAATTGTTTACAGTTTACAACGCAAGAGTTTGTTTGTTAGAAATAGTTTTTGAAAACACCTCAAAATTACTAATATGGTTTTTCCAGTGGTACATTTATGTAATTGTTTACAATTTTTGTTTAAAAAAGGGTTTTTATAAATATTATATTTTTACTTCCTTTTACAATAAAGGAAGTATTGGATTCACCCCAAAAATTTGAAATTGAGTTTTCAACAGATCTTTACGTTTTAGAATCCCCTGATCCCAAAAAACATATTTTTTCATTGGTCTGTGTGTCTGTCTGTGTGTCTGTGTGTCTGTCTGTCTGTGAACAGAATATCTCACAAACGAAAAGAGGTATGGCGTTGAAACTTCATATATAAGTTTTGTGTACTATGTAGATGAGACAGCAAGCTTTTTAAGAAAATCGCATAACCGGAAGTATGTGTTTGCTCTTGTGATTTTTCAGTTTTTTTCGATTTTTTCAAAAACGGCTCTAACGATTTTTTTAAACTTTACATTTTTCTTACATTTTTAATGTGTATTGATGTGAGATAGGTGATTTTCCAGTTGAATACTTCTAAAGTGGGTTTCTTTTGTTTTTTTTTCTATTTTTTTTATTAACTCCTATTTTAAATAAAACACCCGGTATATTATTACATTTTTGAATTCACCTTAAAATTCTAGAGAAAATTTGTCTCTTCAACTAACACTCGATTTTGTACCGTTTTTGTAGAATTTGTAATTTTTGAAAATTTTTGACAAATGGTTAAAAATTAAAAATGAAATTTTTGACTAATTATAAGATCACTGTAAAAGGAAGTTGTGTGAGTGTATCACACCAGATTTTTTGAAAAGATCTCAAAACTAAAATTTTGCAAAGGATTTCTCAAAACCTGAAAATTACTAATGGAAATAATTGTTTTGAACACAGCACTATTATACATCACTTAATTGTCTTTAGCTTTCAACAAGTATTTAATACGAAGTAGTTTTTGAAAATTAGGTTTCCATAAAAAATCTCTCAAAATTAATGAGAATAAAATTCTTTGAAAAGGTGTTGAATAACACTTAATTGTCTATAATTTTTGTTTAAATATTTTTTTATAAGAATTATAGTTTTGAAATAATCTTCAAATTAAGTTTTCAGGAAAAAAAATTCAAAATGAATAATGAGAATAATAGTATATTGTGTTATTAGAAGTAAGAGTGATATGTTGTATGGCGAGACCTGAAGCGTTTGACTGGCGAATGGCATATGTCATTTTATTTTCTACGTATATGTCAGTTCCTAACAATAAAGAAAGCTAATGTCAATAATATTCGAAAGCTAGTCAAGTTTTAAAGTACTCCGCCGCCGTAAAACTAGAGTTCCTATATGTACTAAGAGTTGAGGCATTGGATCCACAAATCAAGGACCATGTGATACAGCAAAGATATATTTTATTTGTCTTAGTTGGAAGAAGTATGTATAAAGTTTAAAATCGGCAAAAATCAGGTACTCCATGGTTTTTAGATCCAAAACAAGTCACTCTACATGTCCCAACTCTTCTATAATATACAGGGACTCTACATAAAACTAACCACTTTTATGCGTAAGCATAAAAGTAACGTATTTACCTTGTTTGTCAAACCATATAAGTTATCACTTTTATGACGTATAGAAATAAAATGTTTTGAAACAGTGTTATACATTACTTAGCTGTCTATAACTTTTTTTCTGGGGATCCAAGTAATATTATTACAGTAAAAACGAAGATCATCTTACGAGATAATTTCTACAGTTTTCAGAGCACAAGGCGCTAGCCTTGCTAAACTGATTGGGCTTGATGCAACTGGTATTTTATCTCTGAAAAATAAGTGTGCAGTTTTTCAAGTGTTTTGATTAAAAGTTATTCCTTCCATAAGTACAGCTTCTGGTACTTTTCTGTTATCTGAACCCGATTTTAAAACGTTTCTATACGAATGCATCCTTGAAACACTAAAAAGGATGTTTACAACACTCATGAATACTGCAACTAACCCAAACAAGCTAGAACGAAATACAGAGAATCTCTAAGAAAGCGCTCATCTAGATGATCTAAGTTTATCGAAATTGGAATGGGTCCGTATAATAGAAAAAAGCTGCTTTTATAGAAGCTTTGGAACAGTTTAATCGAATGAATGATGGTCCAAAGATAATTTTGGTCACTAGATTGTGGATGATTAATGGGTTTGCCCAACTAGAATCGATTTAGTAGAAATTCGACGTGGCTGCAGCACCCTGTTGGGGCGAATGGTGGGAGCTACTCATCTCCATAAAATATGAATAGAAGATATGGTACCTATGTGACTGAAGATAGTGGAGAGTTGGAACCTTTAACTTCTTCCATTTTTACGAGCATTCCATATGGATAAGATTTCCTAGAGGTATAAGAGAGACAATACTGGGTCTTGTTGTTTAACAGAGATAAGGAGAAGTCCACACCAGCAGTTGAAGAAAGTGAACTAGTTTTAGTGGTATCCGATAAGGTGAAGAAGTTACATTGACCGTTTGATCGTATTATTGAGTTGATCTCGCCTGTGCCAAAATGAAGATCAAATGTGGTTTTATTACTAGTCCCAACCGACGCCTATATCTTTTGGAAGTAAATTTGGAGGGTACCTGGAACTTGGAGGATACTAAAAAGACATCCTCTAGGTGAGAAATCAAAAACTTCTAAACGATTCCTGTAATTGATAGTGGGAAATGAACTCTTAAAGCATTTCATTGGTGGGATAAAATTAAAGAAATAGAAGGGTGGCTGACGTTACGGAATTGGAAAAATCTACAAACACATCCATACATTTAAACAGTGCACTAGGTGAGGCAAACACTCTCAGATTTTGCCATATGCTATACGCTATCGTTTTGTTAATCCACCTAATTAAACTTGATCGACATAGAACATAAGTCAAGTATTCAATATATTGATTTCTTTAGCTTTTACATAGGTAAGAAACAACTGTAATAACTACAAAGACATCCAGGCACGTGGCAACTTGCACTAAATTAGAAAGCTAGGGTGAAAAATTTTAAATAAAAATATCTGACCCTTAATCCCCAGATGAGACAGTAAGACGTGGTTCGAAGCCCACGCAATCACACCTAATCGTCTTGAAACCGGAGGCAATCGAGGTAATCGCCTCTTCTTGGTTTAAAAACAAGAAGAAACTGAGCTGCCATTCCGGTCTAATAAACTTCCAATAAAGAAAGGAACAACGAAGTCGCTGAGTAGCCAATGGCTTTCCGCCATCCGAAATAGGAAATAGTTAAAAATCAGGGCCTCGCAGAGAGCCGGAAGCGAGAATGATGTGACCCAGCCGGAAGCACATCACGTCACAGCGGTAGGGATGTAATTGTTGCGTCACTTCCTCCGGCATCCCTTCGCAGCCACCCTCGACGTGACAAATTTTTATAGCTTTTTCGTATCACTCTCCCAGAAAGCAGCGCAAAAAGTCCCCGCACGCTCGCCCGCTATCCTTGTCGCGGGGCGCGAATTCGCCCGGCGTCCAAGGATAGAGGCATCGCCCCGACGGGAGCCACTGGCGTAAAAAGCCTGCTTCGTTATGGTTACGGGTTGTTAATGTAGCGGATCTGTGGCAAATTGTTATTGGTTGTTAAGGCCACGTGGCTTGTGATGACACTTTTTGTGAACGGAGAATTAATGGTTTTCGAATTGCTTTATTTTCGGCTGGCCATGGAAAACGGCGCGTCGCTCAAGTGCGTGCTTAGATTGGATGCTACTTTACAAATTGATGCTGTTTTTCAAAGCAAAGCCTAGAAATTCTTAAATTTTTAGAATGTGTGTTTATTGGGAGTCAACGAATTACCAGCACAGCATTTGGGCGTTCCTCAAGGATCTATTTTAGGGCCACTTCAGTTTATACTATACGTTAATGATATAGAAGGGGTTCTTTCTTCTACTACGTGCCTTCTGTATTGAAATTGGAGGTCATTATAGCAAACTACTTTATATTTTAAGCTGTATGAAACAAAGTGGCTGGAATCTGTTGTATCGTTGTTTTTTATTAAAATAATACTAAGTGTTATTACGAAATGCTTCGCGTTTGTTGCTGATGCGGTTGTCTATATTTGAGTATCTTAGCTCTGCGAGTCTCGCTTTGTCTATAGCTTCCTTCACTTTTTCTTGTTAATTGCTTTCTCCTTCTATCCACTTATTTATGCCTTGTTAATATCTCCTTTGCTTGAATGTGCTATTGCTCTCTTGACCTTCCTTTACGCCATTTTTCGCTATACTTCTAGTTAGTAGTTTTTTCTGTAGCCTCTCTTGTGACATTGTGATTATGTGCTCCATTTATCAAATTCTGTGAGCTTTAACTACTCCAGTAATATTTGCACCATTACCTTTACCACTTAATTCTTGGTTTGTGCATCTTTCCCACATGCCATCTATTTGCTATCTTCCAAAAATATTTCTTCCCTTTCCCATTTCTCCAATGTCTTTTATTCTCTAATTCTCAAAGTCCACAATTCGCTGACGTATGTGAAAATTAGGCGAATAACTGGGCTTATATTTGCATGCAGCCCATTGGAGTACGTACACAACAGTTGCCTGCCATCAACTTCGCTTGTATTTCCTCTCTTATTTTTGGTGTTCTTGTAAACACTGTTCCCAGATATACAAATATGCCGAGTTCCTCAAAATCATAGGTTTTAGCTTCATTTATTTGTAGTGTTAGGCTTCTTCCCCTTTGCAATTCATTTTCAGTCCACGTTATGTGCTTTGTTTTTGCTTCGCATATTTGAAGACCCGTAACCCTTGCTGATAGCTCTAATTCTTTTATTACTTCTTGCATTTTTTACTTCTTGCTATATCATCAGCAAAGACCACACACTGATGTTGTTATTGTACACTAAACCTGTTAATTTGAGCATCTTCTATAATTGGCTCCAATGCAAAGTGAAAGAGAACTGTTAAAATTTTATCGCTAGAACGTCACCTTAAACTTGCTGGACAACTTGATATATACTTTTTAACTAAATTCCTTAACTGACTGCTTGATCCTAGTTCTTCTAGTGCGTTGATTACTTCAACTCTGCTAACTGTGTCGTATGTTTTTTTTAAATCAATGAATATGACATTTACTGGTTGTTGCTTAACGTAGCTTTCTACTTGTATTTCTTTTAACATGAAAATTTGGTTATCTTCCCTTCCTGAAATGAAGCAATAAAAACACAAAAACCAAACTGGCTTTATCATCAGGCCATAATGATCATCTACAAAGGCATATGGTTAACAATGATCTACATAATAAAGAAAACCACTTAGTGCTATTAGTAATCGGAGTACATGTCAAAGTGAGGTTGAAATTTAAAAAATTGAAAACGTGATAAAAACAGCTTAAATAACGCACCACATGGAGAAGTAACTAATTAACCAGCAAACTACATTATAAAAATAGTTGTACTGGTTAATACTTAAAAATTTAAGAAGTGACAGGCTATGAAGATGTCTGCACCCAGGATGAAGTTAATTACAAACGTAACAAACCTAATAATCGAAAAGTCCCTAGATTCAATGACAATGAAATTACCAGAGAAGGTCAAAAAATTAAAAGGCAAAAAAAGAAGACTGAACAGATTCGCCTGGAGGCTGTAGAAATCAGGCGTCCGTTACGTTATTTTTCTGGTTCCATCCCTTATGTTAAGCGCAGAACTGAGACAGCAGTTTCCGCTTTAAGACAGCTTAGTCATGCCACTTAACGGGATGATAATTCGTCACTGTGTGAGATGCAGCCTCACATCCCTTAATTATTTATAGGCTTGGACCCACAGCGACGCAGTAAGTGAATCTAACAAGTAAATGCAGACTGGTTTATTACAAAAATAATTGTTCTATATATACAAACAAATTTGCTTAGATCATAGTAATATACAAAGTTCATTTCTAATAACAGGTGCAATGTATTATATTCAGTAGGTTAATTTACTAGTCTTGCAAAACAATACTCAGCGGTTTTGCTTCCGTGATATGATATGGACTCCATGAACTCGAGCGTCTTTTATGCTGAGCTGCGATTGTAGGCATTTAAACCTTGTCACGGCCTTGCGTAATTGTGTACGCGAAGCCGTGTAAAAATGCTGAGCGGCGACTGCGAGGTGTTTAAACTTGACTGTGAGTAGGTCGCCGCGCTTGCATAATGCAATATTGCGTTTTTGGTAGCTTTTAACTTTTAGAATGTTTCGTAAAATTTAAATGAATAATTATAAATTTATATCTGGTTAATCTGTTAAAGACAAGATTAAACAAAGACCGAGTAAGAGACGGAATCGGCAAGAAAATGACCATAATAGTTTGTATACCAAGGCACTGAAGTATAACTTTTTATCACGAATGTGGATTTAGTTGCAGAGGCCCGTAGGGCCAAGGCAAATAAGCCACATGACGGATAGAAAGCAACTTCAGTGCCTAGGTGTACACTATATTTTATTTGAAATTGAGAAATCGTGAAACTACAACATTTTAACCAACTTTTGTAGGTTATGATGAAATCGGTTGACGTTTATCTGTCGCCTCGCCACCTACAAAAAAGTCATAAAACAACGAATTACTTCACTGCTGATTTCTCGTATTTTAATGACGATTTCGGCGTACTTCACTGCCGATTTCAAATAAAATCATTTTATATTCAAAAAATTTTATTGGTATCAAAAACCCTCTATTTATAGTATGAACCCCTTTATCCCTAAATTAGATGGCCTACCTAAAATCCATAAACCCAATATTCCCTATTAGACCCGTGTTTCCTTTTCTAACACCCCTGCATCGGTCATTACATCTTGGATCAACAAATTAATCCGTAAAGCTACTAATTTCAAACCTACATTTACCATAAAAACTCCACAGAATCACTAAAACTTTATCAAAATTAAATTTATCTGAAAACTTTACTTTCTGTTTTTTTGACGTAACCTTCTTCTAAGCATTCCTTCTAATGAATGTTTTGATTTATTAAAATAAATGCTTGTAGATTCAAATCTTAATAATAACCGAATTAAAAATTTATTTGCTTGTTTTTTAAAATTACAGAAAAATTTCAAATTTGATTCTTTCTTTTTTAAACAAAAGTCTAGTTTAGCAATGTGATCTAACCTATCACCTCTGTTAGCAGAGATTTTCATGAATAGCTTGGAAAACAAAATTTGTAAGGAAGCTCCTTTTGTTCACAATATGATTTACTGGGATAGGTAATACGTGGATGATATCCTGGTTATTTTCAATTCTAATAATCCCAACATTAGTAATCATATGACCTGGCTTAACTTAGTACACCACAATATTAAATTCACCTTTGAAACTAAACACAACGGCTCTTTGCCTTCTCTTGATATTTTCATTACAACAAATAATAGTTCTAATGTTAAATCTCTTAATTTTAGTATTTATAGAAAGCCCAGCTGTACTGACCATACTACCCCTTACACGTCCTTTCATCTCTTATCCCATAAACTTGCCAATTTTCAATTTCTATTTAGACATTTACTATATATTCCTATATCAAGAGAAAATTTCAATATTGATTTTAACATAATTAGATTTATTGATATTAAAAACGGTTATCATCTTCAACTAATTTTACCTACTTATCATAAACTTCGAAAAATATTTTCAGCAAATTTAACCCCTATTAATAATTTCGAAAATAAGATTTTTCATTCAATTCCTTGTTATAGTACAATTTCTTTGTCCATAAAAAGCATTTTAAGCCAATATAATTTTCAAATTTACTTTTCTACTACCAATTCCTTTTAGAACTTGATAGTCTTTAATAAGGATCCCTCCCCTTTAATAGACCGATCTGGTGTCTACCGACTTGACTGTTCGTCGTTCGACTGTTTTAAATTGGTTAAACTGGACGTACTTTCAGAAAAAGAATTAAAGGACATTCCGCTTCTATCAGAAATAACAATTTTACAATCGATCAACCCAATAAATGTTCTTTTGCTAATCACATTTTGCAGTCTAACCACAGTTTTGATCCTAAAAAAGATTGCAATTTTACATATAGCTAATAAATGTTATTTGTTGAATTTACTTGAATTTTTTAGGTCCAATAATAATGAATTCAGACTCAATAAAATCACAGATTTTGATACTAATTACATGTTCTTAAATATAAAACGATTTGGTCATTTTATTGCTGATTCCGTTATTTACTTGGTCTTCTTTTTTTTGTCTTTTAATTTTTTGTCCTTCTCTGGCAATTTCATTGTCATTGAATCTAGGGACTTTTCAATTTTTAGGTTTGTTACTTTTGCAATTAACATCATACTGAGTGCACACATCTTCAATGCCAGTCACTTTTTAAATTTTTCAAAATTTTTATGTATTAACCAGCACAACGATTTTCATAATGTAGTTTGCTGGTTAATTAGTTACTTCTCTATGTGGTGCGTTATTTAAGCTGTTTTCCACAACATTTTCAATTTTTAAAATTTAACCTTACTTTGACTCCGATTACTAATAGCAGTAAGTGGTTTCCTTTATTATGTAGATAATTGTTAACAATATGCCTCTGTAGATGATCATTATGACCTGATGATGAAACCAGTTTGGTTTCGAAAGATGTCGCCACCCACAATTTCACAATAAATATTCGCGGAGAAGACTATTTGCTTTTATTGCTATATATCAAGGCATCTCCGCTAAAAACATGACGGATCACCTTCCTATTCCCTCCTAAATTTACACTGATACTTTCTCACAGCATTCTCCATCTTTCCAGTTAGTTTAATTTTATATGCAACGTTAGGTACGGCTATGTCCCTACAAATTTCCAAATTTCCTCTATCCTCTTCCTTTGTGACGTTAGCTCCGGCCAAAATTATTATTTCTACACATTTATATGCGTTTTAATTTGGGCCCGCTAAAACTTCGTCACATTCAGCTAGAAAATCATCGCCGAGGAGCGGGGAAAAATTACAGTTCTGCGTCCGTATCGACGAGACGTTGTTCGGCGCATCCCTACCCGAAATCCAGGACAGATAAAGAGTATTGGTATTGTATAAATAGCAAGCGCACGAGGCTAGAGAGCTTACGTCCACCGTCCCTGAACAGCGTCTAGCTCTAGGTCCCCCTGGGGCCTAGTTCCTGAAACCGATCCGAAACACTTCGTTCCTGCGACTAGAAATTCCTGTAGAAAACTTTCCTGGACCTGCTAGAATAACAATCGCTTAGGGCTTCGTGAGTAACGACCAAAGCGATCTGTTATAAACAAACCTTGTTTTCTGTAAAACCGTCGCGGTAGTTGCTAGAATAACAATCGCTTAGGGCTTCGTGAGTAACGACCAAAGCGATCTGTTATAAACAAACCTCGTTTTCTGTAAAACCGTCGCGGTATTTGCTATAATAACAATCGCTTAGGGCTTCGTGATTAACGACCAAAGCGATCCGTTATAAACAAATCTCGATTCCTGTAAAACCTTCGCGGTATTTGCTATAATAACAATCGCTTAGGGCTTCGTGATTAACGACCAAAGCGATCTGTTATAAACAAACCTCGTTTTCTGTAAAACCGTCGCGGTACTTGCTATAATAACAATCGTTTAGGGCTTCGCGATTAACGACCAAAGCGATCTGTTATAAGCTTTTCTCAGCCTGTAGAAACGGCTCCTAAGATACAGACCTGTCTTTCCCCTATTTTAAAGCCCTTCAGGCGAAGCCCTCCACGCTAGTCGCAAGAACCAACACACAACTTATTCGCAAAACTTAACAGGGCGTCACCCTTTATTTTGGCAAAAATCGCAAAATCCTTATTGAGCCAAAACACGAAACTTATTCGTAGAACCTAAGAGAGCTTCACTCGCCTCCCAGAAAGTTGGTAATTAATTTCATGTAACCCCTGTGAATGCTTTTACACCCAAGTAAAAGTTTCAAATCCCGAAATTAATCACATAAAATTATCTTGAAGTCAAGGTCAAGACCCCGGCGAAGGCGAAGAATAATTTTGATATAAAAATTCAGAGCTTTACTCACCTAGAGGGATGTTGTTTCAGAGACGTCATGAGCCTGTCCGTAGTGCGTTAATTTAACAATTAATAACTCCTTGGTTTAATTAGCAAATTTGAAGGTTAACGCCGTTCCCACGAAAATTTGATACACTGTCACTTCACTTGCTGAAAGAAGCTATTCGGCACTACGGATTAGGTTGGGGGCAAGTCAGACCTTCGCCTCACGTTTATTTGTAGTCACAGCTCCCCGAAATAAACAAGATTGTACCCGAATTTACAATGTTCGTCCGATATAAACAAAGTTAACCTCGATTTTTTCTGTTTACAGTCTTGGCCGTTAGAGGGCGTTTACGCAAGCCACTACAGCGGTACGTGTGCGATTTTAGCGATCTGCAACCCGTCCAACTCGTGAAGCAGAAGGGGTTGTCCGCCCGCCAGGCGTACAAGAAGAAGGGGTTGTCCGCCCGCCAGGCGTACAAGAAAAATCATAGAAGAAATCATATTATTTTTGTACAGAATACGGGAAATATTTTTTTATTGCGTTACAATGTAAATAGATATATAAAATAAATCCCTTTGATGTTATGTGTACTTTTCTATATACTTGAGAGAGTAAATTGAACCCTGGCATCTGACTGCCCGGGACTAAAAAGTTCATTAACAGTGGTACTTATTCATAACTGCAAGCAAATAATTAATGCAAGGCAGGCTATTACACCTTAAATACTATTGCCTCCCCCAAGTTCTTTGGCATTTTCTCCAGTTCCCAAATTTCGATCAGTACTTTATGCATTTGTTGAGGTTTCTCGTCGCATCCAGGGCTTTTATTAGGTTTCAGATTTTTACTTCCCTCGCATAAAAGACGAAGGAAGTATTGCAATCACGAAAAATTACCTTTATTCAGATCTTCATGCTTCAGGGTACCTAGATGACGAAAAACAGGTTAGCTCAATTCCGTCGGTCTGTCTGCCTATCTGTGTGTCTGTCTTTTGGCAGTATAACTCAAAAACTATTTGTTGGATGAAGGCGATGTTTTGCATGCATATTATATGTCTAGCTGGAATGAAACCGAGAAATATGTACCGGGTCAGCACCTTAAAAAATGGAATTGTGCTTAGTTTTGGTTTACCTGAGAAATAGATACAAGTTATAATTTGCACATAGCTCAGGCTTTATCGTTGGCGAAAATGAGACCTAAAAGATACAGGGTAAACATAACAAATTTGACAGAATAGTATTGTGCTTTATAACGCATCAGAAACTGGTCCAATTCAAACACGTCCGTGGCTCAGTTAGCCTTGCGGCAAACAAGAAAATGGCTGGAAATATTCACCTCATCGCAGAATTCGTATCCCAGCGGAATCCATTTTTTTATTTGAAATTTGATCGAGTTCTCGCGAAAGAAGTTCTGCGTAAACCCCTTAATAGATTTTTTATTATACTTTTTACTTTTTCTAGACTTGGTAGATTTGTAGCTGACATGTTGCATTCTGGTACTGATTTCCCATAATTTTATTCTTCCATCACATAATTTTTATGTCGTTAAAATACTCTTTCCACTTTTAGATGATCTCCTCTGCATCTGCTCTTAATTTCCTTTCCTTGATTTTGTAAATTAAGTTTTTTAGTGTATAACCTTGTCTTTCCTTCTTCACTTCTTCACGCATCGGTTTCTAAACTCTTTATTTTTACATCTTTTTCTATTTTTTTAAATTATTGCTTGTTTATATTTCGTAATAAATCCTTGCACCTGCTTCTTCTGCTGTGATATCTATAGGATAATTTCTTATTTTATACAACTCCCTCGTACACTCAGCATCAAACTATAGTTTACTTTCTCTCGGCATCTTCTTTAATTTTCTTCTGAATTACTTTCCATGGATTTTCCTGTTGCCACGTGTAATACTGTGTTTAACATATCCCTCTACATTGTGCTTTTGTTTTCACTCAGTAACTTTGCTAGCAGTTTCGTTCTTGGTAGTTCCTCTTTTATTTTTTTTTGTACTGGTATTACTGGATGCATTTCTTCTCCCACAACAAAATTGGCAGAGCTGATATCTGTACCTCGGTAGCTCCATAACTTATTATATTTTATCATTTTTCTATTTCTTTAAGTACATGCCATATTTGGCTCACATGCTTGCCTTGTGAAGATACCCATGTTTTCTCACAGTTTTTTTTAACGTAGCTACTCAAAATTTCCATATTGTTTTCTTTGTAAAATCTATTAGAAATTGATAACTTTCTGTTATTTCCATATGCTTACTGTACGACCTTATAGTTGGTAGAAAAATATTTGTTGCGCCTATTTTCGCGTTCGCACCGCCTAATACTATCTTCACACCGTCCCTTGGTATATTTTCATACTTTCTGTCTAATACGTTTTAAATTTGTTCCGCAAGTTACTGGTTTTTCCTTTATGGGTGCGTGTATATTTAGAAGGCTTATGTTTCCATACGTCCTTCGTATTCTGCCGAGAAACTTTTTTTTCAAAGCTTTGCTTGAACCCTATTTCCAAGATCCTGTTTTCTCCACCACTATTGAAGATAGAATTGTACATTTCTTTAAAAAAACTTGTGGTATCATAATCTTCACACCTCTGGTACGTGAGTACCATTATGTTTAAAATGTCTTGCAGTGGCAATGTATTCTTCGGAAGCCTTGTTGCTTTCCGTTAGCCCAGATTAATCCGCTGCTGGATGTTTACTTTCCTCATTCTTCTCTTAAAGCCACTGCTACCTACTGCTTCCAGTATGTCTATGAATGGATATGCCGGGTGTCTGAACATCCCACGCTTCATTGTCATCTGGAAGTTTTTCTTTTGGTGAAGGTGAAGGTTGGGTGTTCATATCACGTCGGGGTCACCAAATTATAACGGCAAAAGGGTCTACGTTATATCTACATTAAATTTAGAAAATGAAACACATGTCTGTATGTGATGGATTCAAAAGCCAAAATTGTTTATTTATATTTATGTTACCAAGTAATAGTTGTTAAGGCTGCATGTATGCGTGAATGTATATGCATACGCTACAGTACTCTCTTTTTATAGTTTCGTTTACATGTTGTCAATGAAATTTAGATGTTCTTTTGCAGCTGATACGCTAAACACTGAAAGGAATTCTCTTTCCAATGGCATACTTGTAAGTGTAATTGGTCTAGCAAACATTGGATTTATAATCAATGTTCGTTTGCCTCAAAAATGTCGACGTTCCTCTTTTAGGGAGTCTTTGTTTTTCTGATTTTTGCTTCTGAAACTAATCGACTTGTCCTTACAGAATTTGCTTCAAATGTCGCTCCAATTGCGGATTTCGTCACAATAGGTGCAGTTTTGGTCCTATTGCTTGGTGGCACCAGCCGCCGAGTATTTAGATATGTGCAGTTTAAGGGGATATCCACTTCCTACCCAAAATCTGTGAAAGGTCCTATTCGCGATTAGTTCTACGTGCGTGAATGCTGGGTTAAATTTTATTTCCGTTCCTACTTTTTCGTTAATCAACGAGTTTTTCTTTATTATTTGTCAACGTCCAGGTTCTCTTTCGCTTTTCTTCACGTTCTGAATATAGGCCTTATCGAATACAGTATTCGCGAGTTTGCTTAAATTATAATTTTTCTTCGAGTGTCAATTGATGCTTATTAATATATAATTGATATTTAGAAAAACACATATAAGTCCTAGATGAGGAGGTAGTCTACCAAACAAGAAAAGAAGTCTTCATATATGGACGTTTAAGAGATGTAGTTTGAAGTAACAAGGAAATGGAACCTTTCTTCGACCAATCCTAACATATAGTGCTGAACTAGTGTTCAACAAAATTAAACCCAAACGAAAACATTGAGATATGTGGAAAAACCCTAACAGATGAAAAACGCAACGAAAAAATATGAAAACACGATAACATAAAATACATGCTCACAACGTTTACACAAATAAAGAAACTCTGGAGCTAACATGTTTATATTGAATAAACAATGACAGATAAAAAAGCAAACCGCTACGGTCAAGACGGCTGGGAACATCCTTGTGACTGCCACTGAATGCGTGTAAGACGAGTATACTGTTTGCTATATTTTCGCCAAACTGGAAACTTTTAAGAGAGTTTTTTCTTTAATTTAATTTTGTTTGTTTTTTAAAGAAAACATTGAAGTGGTTTTTTGCTGACGCTACCAAAAGAACTAAAAGATCTACTTTTTCACCTACGATGATAATCGAGTCACATGATGAAGACATCCAGATGGCTGTGTTGACGATTAGTGTGTCTGCATTTAACGTCCCATTTCATTTGTACCTTCCTTGCAAACCGCTTCTTCGATGCTGGCTCGCATCTTTAATATAAATAATTCGGCGGGCACCTCTTTCCTGGGAAGCCGCTAGAAGGATTGTTGAATTGTCTGCAAAAACGCTAACCTTCGAGATAAAGAGGCCGGGCTTGAAGTTTTCGTGTTGCCTTCTTCAATTTTGGCTGCCCATCAAGAGCGGCTGTGAACACCGACTAAATCAAGCCTTCGAAAGGGATTTAATACCTTGATCCAAGCGACTTCACTTGTAATGTGTTAGGCCCGATTTCCATCTTAGGGTGAGATATTTTTTTATTTCGATACTAATTCTGCCGTAACGTCCTGGCCACAATAGCCCCATTGGAATTCTCTGGTGCAGGCATAATCTGCACGTACTTTGAGCCAAGGTCGTTCACGATAAATGTAACCCAATAATGCTGCGTTTCACATCAAATCTTCGCACCTGGTGACTGGATAAGCGTCTCACATAGCAGTAAGTAAATACTAATTTGATATTCTGCGTTTTGATAAGGTGTCGATAAGGGCATATTCGCCTGCTATGAATTGCGTATTTCTAACAAAGGCATTTGGGGGTAAAATCGCAAGTGTTAACGTAAATTGCATAGTTTTACTAAACGCTAGTGCGCTTTCACCTAGGAATTAGCTGAGAGCATCCCTGTATGTACCCTGTAACACACCATTTGATCAATGTCCTTGAGCATCCGGCTCTCCTTAATTCAAATTTTACCAGTTTTGCAAGTGGGTCGAAGTGCTTTCTGTTTCATTTATTTAGACGGACGTGTGCATGTCATTCATATATCAATATTTTGCCATTTATTATATCTGTGACCTGTTCAATTGGATGGAATCCAGTCACAAATATTATGCGTATTACTGTAAAGCCTCAGGCCTTACCTGAGTTAATTTGTTACTTAACAATTATGGGCCTGCAAGCTATCTGTAAATAATTTAGCATTGTTATTGCAGACATGTTGGTGAAATTAAATTTTTACTTCTATTACTGGTTAACTGTTGTTATTTTGTTAATACCCTTTATAATCCAGTTCCTTTTTGGCGATCTACGTGGTGAAGTTAAAAGATTTACAAGGTAGGTGGTGATTTGCGTTGATATCTAGATTTGGTTTATGTTGTGTATAACGACTGGCTCCCAAATTGTTAATTTTAATAAAGATTGCTACCCCTCGTTTAAGGGTAGCACAGCATCTTCCGTAGCTTGCTTTACTGTAAAATTAGATTTTTCGAACTTCTTCTTCAACATCGATATCAAACGGATTTTATTTGTTTCATTAGGTAACAATTTTTCTTGCGTAACAGTTGCCACCATCGACTTTTCAAAAGGTACTTCTGCGCAAGTATGGTTTTTCGAGCGTCGTAATGTTTCAGCACCCTTTGCTCTTTTGTACGGAGATGCGACTCAGACCCTTCTTGTACTTAAATATTGCCTTGAATAGAGTAGAGTGCTATAGGATATTTATTCTGGCGTACGCTTGTTGTCTTCAAGATTCGTATTTAATACGAATTTTGAAGGTGATGCGAAAACACGTAATATGTAGGTATTGCATAAATATTGATAATTCATACATACATACGTATGGTTGTATGTACGTATGTAGAATGATATAATAACAAAATAATAACAATAGCAATCAATAATATTTGAAATTTACAGGGTTCCGCTTTCCTCTGTCATAACTTGCAAATAATTGATCTGAAAAAATGCTTTTACTGCAGAAGTTATATAAGTATATATAAGTACTTTTACTCTAAAATGCAGGGAAAACGATATATTTTAAAAAACTCGATTTTAGCCGCTATTCTCTAAAATGGCAGCGCAGGCAGCGACTTTTCGAGTTTACAAATTTCAGAATTTTACTACGGCCCCCAAAATGAACAAAATTGTCAAGTATGAACTCTCCCCAACCTTTTGCAAGACCAATCCTTTTTTGTCTCTATTGACTGGGTTAGTTGGTAAAATAAGGAGAGAAGATGCATGCTATGTTTTTAAAGAAGAGGAAGGTCCTTCTATAGCAAATTAGTAGAATAAATAATTCCCTATTAAAAAAAAGACAATAGCTGACGACAATCCCTTGAACGTCGATATTTATAGCTACGTACCTCTAGCATACTAATTATAACAACCATAAGTTTTTTCAAATACGTTAAGTGCCCTGAATAAAAAAATGAGCAGATGGTACATTCTATATCCCCCGAGTACAGCTTCGGGCGCATTCCGCTGATCTTAGACTGGAAGACTTTACGCTAAATGTAGGGCAAACGACTGGCGTTTGAAGTGAGGGCGGTTTGGTACTTTTCCTCGAGCAGGGTGGTTGACAGAAACCAAGCGAACCGCATCTATGATTATGGTTAAAACATTTTACATGCTTCCATTTTCGAAATGTCATAGCTAACAGAAGTATATTTACATTCGTAAAGACGCTTACTACCGGGCACTCAAAACTTTTAAGGGCTTGAACCTTTGGGGTTCCACTTTAGTTATTTAAATTACTATCATACCCGGAGCGCAGAACTTCGCATCGTACCGAATATTTTCGTTTCCTTTGGTTTCTTCTCAACGCTTACTGATTTCCAACGTTTCGCCAAATTTTCGTGAGCCGTACTCTTCCCAGATCTATTGTCAAACTTCGTTAACCCCCAGGTTACGTTCCCCGAGCTAGGGTTCCGAATACCCATTAAAGTCACCGTTTCGAGTTTGAGGACGTTGTCACGCCTTCAGGATTTTGTGTCAACTCACTACGTGTGCTATTTTTGCAGGTACCTTCACCTTAGGTACCTAACATTTTTCCAACTCTTTTGTTTCCAAATGTCATTTATACTGTTTATATGTGCGTTTCCACAAGTGTTTGCTTAATGGGCGCAAATATTGAGTCTTTCTCCATCAGGAAGACTAAATGCCATTTGGAGACGCAATGTCACTCCGTAGAGATTTTCCCGTAATATTGATGGTTCAAGGGCCAGCTCAAGGCTACTCGCTGAGGGTTGTTATTTGTAATTTCGTGTGTTTAACATAATGTATTTTTGTTTGTAAAGCGTTGTCTTTCTGTATAAGCACCAAGCAGGTAAGAGTATAATAAGTTCCACCAGAAAATTGGGCTCAAAATTCTCACCACACCCGAAAAGACTTCCTCTGAGTTGGAAGCGTCAGAAACCTCTTCAAACTGGGGTAAATAACTCAGTGAGGCCTAGCAAAATCGTCTTTAATGTCTCTTACTGACTTTTATACGAAATCATCTACGCTTTCCACGTAAAACCCCGTTCATGTGCCACTGAAGCTAGCTGTGTGCATCTTTTATTCTGTTACGTGTGGTAATTGACTTTTCAAGTGTAACATAGAGTTAACAAATGTCTATATACATTTTTTTAATTAAACCACTTATCTGAGGCCATTGCGACTCTTTTGCAATTTTTCCAATTAAGCACCGTTCACTACTCTGTATGAAACGTTTCTGGTAAAATTACCTCCCCGTTCCCGACCAATTGAGTTAATCCCGGAAGGTACTGGCGGCTCATTTGCATACTACAAACAGCATTTCTTTAAAACATTAGTAATTAAGTCAACATTCAAAGAGTTGATGAGATATAGTGCGAACAAGTTTGTTTGATCTAGGCAACCTGAGTGCAGAACTGCGATGTTCTTTCTTATCCATATTTATACATCTGGGTAATCAGAACTGGCTCTATTTGTTAGTGCTAATGGACGACTCTGCGAGCAGTATAACATCTTAACTTAATGAGCATTTGTCTAGGTTACCACGACGATCAAGCCCGTGCAATTTTTTGCTAATCAGTGCCCAGTGCTTTATTGCTGTTGCTGCTGCTTGAAATTCTTCTCTCACTTTAAAGCTAATGAGGCGGCATCAATGTAATACAGTGTGGGCCTATTTAAAGTGAAAGAGATTTCAAAGAGCTCTGTACTTGTCAATATTACTTCATGGTTTTCGTTTTTATGTATAAGAGTACTCCAGAAAGCAACGATAAGTTGTCACGCATTTCAAGAAAAATCTAATAATTCCTGCTTGTAAATATTAGATCTAATAACGCCGCGGCCCTAATTGAATCAATTAGAAAGGGACACATTAAGCGAGCAGTTGATGCGCAGGGGAATCGTCGTGTTTGGGCTTGTAAACAATGAAAGAAGTAGAAAGTGGGGTTGCTCAGATCGCAGTGAGACTGACACGAAGTCATCTGCAGTTGAGAGGTCATCTCGGGGTCCGTTCGGTAACCTAGCAACGCTACCAATGCTGCAGCTCCTTTTTGTGCCAGCTATTCAAATGTATCTTTCCGAGACCTCGGAGGATAAACGATTTTAATTGAATTTTATTGTGGGCCGTTCATGCACGAGGATTGGGCAGTGCGCGTTTGGACGTGCACACAATGCGTGCAAAAGGAACTAATACGATCAAATTGGTCATAACGTAATAGTCATTAGAAATTGATCCCAATTTAAGAAAGGACGACAACCCCATGAAATCGGTTGGAAATATGCAAGGATATAGTGAAATCTATAGCAATAATATCAAAGACATTTCTATCTGTTATGTTATATTCGCTAGATACACAATACAAATTCCCATCTTCTTCTTTTATAAAATATGCAAGTGATAATGTTGCACAGTTAAAAAAAGCTAAACATGAAAAGCACTTCCACTAGGAGAGAAATGCACATAAACTGATAAGAAATTCTAAATTCTATTAGAAATAAGAAGTTGACGATGCCTCTGGCAACGGAAATGTAGGGTATCATAGGATAAAGGTGAAGAAACAACAGAGAAAGAGGTGAAACAGGCAACAAGTCAAATAAAGAAGTATTTATACCATCGACCTGAAGATATAACTGTGGAACATTACAAGAATTATGCTGATGTTATTGAACAGTTCACAAGAATCATCTGTTCATACAAAAACAACAAAAAATAAATGAACGAAGTAATAATATAGCATTTAGTTCTATATGAATTAGAGACAAGGCAACTTTGAGGAACAAGCAATAATGAAAAGCCCTAGAAATTTGCGAACTAAGAAGATCATCAAAAGTAGAAAAGTAAAATATTTATTTCTTAGTCTTACTATTGATAGTCCTATTCCATATCACTTTCGACATTTTGTCTTTCAACATTCTTCTTATATGGATATGTCAGGACAACTGATTGCTTTCAATGTTGTTTACTTAGGTTTGCTGATATTTATTATTTCGGTCCAACACGTATATTCGATACCATTAATGTTCTCTTTAAATTTTGAAGAAAATTCCAGATCCATGATCAGTAGGGTATACAGCTTTCAAATAGTTACTTTAATAGCCGAATTTTAGTCGCTCTCCTTACTTGCTTGCTCCATGGTAGAAGTCTTAGTTTACTAGTTGTGACTCGTTCTTTACCTAATTTGTTCAATGTACCTTTAGCGTTTATGGTTAATTTTATACTCAGATATTTACACATTTTGTATTCTTTTCCTCCGTTTTCTACATTCTTCTTTCTTATCGATTGCTATACCCTTGGTCTTTTTCATTTTGATACTCAACTTCCATCGTTGCTATTCGTCTATTAATTTCCGCATAGTGTAGATGGCATCTCCAGGTTTTGATCGTCCGCAAATAGTATTACATACAGGTTTCTTTCCACAATTACTTTATTAACGGGTATTTTATAATAACATATCAAAGATCTATTAAGATAAAATACATATTTCCTCCATACTGTGTCGTTTTTTCCATTAAATAAAATATCAATGCAAAATACCTTCGATGTAAATAGAGACGTACAAATGCCCTAGGGCTGAAAACGTACTTCTGAGGTTTTGCTAACACATTTCACAACAATATTTAGTAAGTCAATAAATGACAAAGAGTTGCCGCTAGAATGGAAGCTAGTATACATCAACTGCTTGGAAGGAAGTAAAACTCGTTTTTAGAATGTAATTTTCCATTCTGCCGGCAACTCATTTAATTATTATTTTAGCATAAGCTCAGGGCAATGCTTGTAAAGCTCCACAAATGGGTTACCAGGTTTAGAGGATTAATGCTTCTTCATTTCATCGCAATTGGGCAATTCAGGTCTAGGAGATTTGTGGTTCTTTATTTGACCTATTGTCTGTTTAGCTTTTTCTCTACTATATTTTCGCCTTTGTCGATTAATACTACATTTTGAAACCTAGGTCTATCTTCCTTTTTGAAGATTTTTGTGAGGTACTCTAACACACCCTTAGGATAATGCTTGCAAAGCCCCACAGATATTCTCCCAGTCCCACATGCATTATGCTTCTTTATTTAACGTATAATCTGTTTTACCTGTTTTCTTGTTATTTGTTCAACTGAAGCTTAACTCGACCTTCTTTTTACAACCAATTGGGTAACCCGTGTAAAGCACCACAGATATACATCCAGTCCCAGACGATTTATCCTTCTTCATTTGACATGTTGTCTGTTTTGCTTCTTTCTCCGTTCTTCTTTCATTTTTGTAGATGGATACTACATTTTGAGACCGAGTATGGTAGCCTTGTTTACATGCAATTGATATAATAATAATAATAATAAGCCTTTATTTCCTATGATTGTATATACAATATGGAAAAATTACAATAAAAAAAAATACATTACAAAACATGAAACAAAGTAACACCAAAACGGTGAATCATCACAAGGAATCAATATAAAGCTAATCTCCATAACATGTATCAATTGACTTAAATTAAAAAACACCCTTCTACTAGAAATGTTTTCAGGTGTACTTTAAATTTAGACAGCTCTATAATTACCTTAATTTGACGTGCAAATGATTATATAACTTGAGGCCGAAATTGGCAGTCAGCTTACTTGAGATTTGTAAAAGGTATGCTAAAGTCCTCCTTCTGTCTTGTATCAGCACTGTGTACCTGACTATTTCTAATAAAGTTGTTTTTACTATTAAATACATAAACACAAGTTTCAAAGGGGTCTGGACATAACGCCCAGGGTCACAACCCCCAACTCAGAATTTGGTCATAACGCCCAGCTTCGATTCTGGTCACAATGCCCAACTTGGTCACAACGACCAATTTTGATTTGGTCACAACGCCAAACTTGGTCATAATGCCCAAAAACGATATTGGTCACAACGCCCAACTTGGTCACAACGCCCACCGACGCCTGTTATAGGAGAGAGCTATCGACGCCACTGAAACCATCTTTTTGGTCATAACGCCCAGCTTGGTCACAACGCCCAATTTCGATTTGGTCACAACGCCTAACTTGGTCACAACGCCCACTTTTGATTCTGGTCACAACGCCCAACTTTGATTTTGGTCATATCGCCCAGGCGCCACAGAAAGTAAGAAAAATGTGTATCTAAGATGAATAATAATAAATTAAACTTTTAAGGTGAGGTAGCAAAATTTTCAAGTTCCCGTAAGTAGTATTAATATTATTTATTTTGATAATAATTCAGTGGCGTAGTGTGTTGTCCAAAAGAGTTTCTAGATTCGGATTATAACACAAAGTTGTATTGTTTGTATGGAACACATAGTTAGCTGTGGCATTATGAGAAAGAGTTTGTTTTTCCCATTTCAGTAACATATGTCGCATGGGATCGATTTATTCGTTTTCACTACTTTATAGTAACAATTCACAATTTTTAATATTTTGTCTTTTTCTAGTTGAAGGCTTGTGTCATTTAGAATATAAGTGACTAAACAAAGTTTTTGCGTTGTTACAATACCATCGTTTGATTGACAGAATTAGTCACGTTTGATTGTTGCTTATAATATTATATTGTCCTTCATACATCCATTTATCGGAACATTTTATTGTCCATTAAAACCTCTACAGCTTCTCAAATTAAAAGTGCATTTGCAAAAATTTACATATCCTACTTCATATACGAGGGAGGTTCGAAAATATCAAAATGATTGAAAAATAAATACCCTTATTTTTCAAAATACACAAAAGTGTTAATTGGAAGTATTTGTTATAACATATCTATTAAAAATTATAACTGATTTTAAATTGTTATTTGATGCGTTTGTTATTAAATAATTTAAAAATTTGACAGAAAAATGAAATTTGTTAGCACTAATTTCGAATCACGTAATACCCTGGTTGCTAAGTGAGGGGAAACTCAGGTTTGACAGTACACGTTTATCGTATCCGCTGATAAGTTAACGTTGACGTATTTCATTTGGTAATACACAGGGTGGTAACAAAAAATAGGAGAAACCAGAAAAAATTGTTTTCGAAGTAAGTAGCTGTGACTTTATATTTGACACCTACGTACTTTTAATTCTTCTTCAAATAACATTTTTGTCTATTTTGAAAAATAAGGGTACTTTATTCTTGACCCATTTTCATATTTTTGAACCTCCCCCATATACGAAAGAATATACTGATGGGGCCATAATTATATATAACAACAATGAGATAACATGAATAACAAAATAGAATGCTTGAGTAAGAAAGAGATGGCCATACGAAAAAAATATTTTAGTAGGCATGTTTAGTTGACAAATATAATTAAATTAAGCGTCAAACCTTCTCGAATATTTGCTACTATGTTTATCTCTTTCTTACTCAAGCAATACGAGTTATTTTCTTGTTCATGTTATCTCATTGCTGTTAGATATAATTGTGGCCCCATTGGTATTTACATTTTGGCAAGTGCATTTTTAGTTTGAGATGTAGAAACTTGTATCAGGATAGAACTTTCTGATAAATGGATGATAAAAAAATTCATGTGTTACAAATTTATGAGGGGCGATATATGTTATATTATACAGGTTGGTGGTGGATAATGCGAACATAGGCAGTCCATTGAGCTAGAATACAGTTTTGTATGTTTTAGACAGAAGTAGACATATATTATTTAAAATATAGTAAGCGAGAATTAAGTGTTTTCTAAAAACAAAATCTTTTGATTCTGCGGATGCTAGATGTTAATCGCATGTAGGTCTGTTTATGGCTAACGCATACAAAATCCATAAACTGTATTCTAGCACATTTGATTACTTATGTTCACAGTTTCTGCCACCAATCTGTATATTACGATATATATCACTGGAATGGGAAAAAATCCTCTTACTCATGATACCACATACAACTATGGGTTCCATATAACTTGAATTTCAAAACTTTTTTTGAATAACTGACTACCCACTGCCAGAAGAACGTCAATTTACTGTTATCTATTTTCATAAATGAGCGAGATATAGTCACAAAACGAAAAATCGAAAAATTAAATTTTTGTTTATAACTCGAAAACAAAAGACGGTAGCCCATTTTGGTTTCCACCATTAAGTTTTTCTCGAAAAAATATCGAGGATGGGGGTCCATTTGGTCCATATCTCCTATACTTACCGAGATTCCCTATGAAAACATCGAAATTTTCCCAACCTGTACACTCTGCGACAGCGACCGCGTTTTTTGGGAAAATAAATTTGAACCCGCTTAGTAAAAGAAACGATAATTATCTATTGTAGGTATCGGAATGTTAAGTATTTGCTACGTCTTGTAATGTCTATGACGTATTCTGAATTTCCACCCATTGCGTTTTCCGTCGGAATTTAAATGCCTCTAATGTTCTCTCGCGGAAGGCACGTTGGGTTGAAATGACAGAATTGGTTAAATTGCTAGTTATCTGTATACAGATTGGTGGCGGAAAATGTGAACATAAGTAATCAAATGTGCTAGAATACAGTTTATGGACTGCATGCATTAGGAACTTTATAAGTTTGGGTGGAAGGTTCAATTTGTTACGTTAGGTAGTGCTAAGAAGGAATTTTTTGAAATTCAACCCCTAAGAGGGCGAAAAGAGGTAAAATGGGTTTTTACGAATTCCTTAATGTCTCTTACACCCGGTGTTTACTTGCAAAGATTTTCAATGCAAATGCTTAGAAACGTATTTCAGGATGTTTCCCTAATCAACCCCTAAAGGTGCGAACATGTGTTCGGGGTGAATTTTGAAAAATTTCCCCCTAAGGGGTAAAAAGAGGTAAATGTGTTTTCACAAATTCCTCAATATCTCTTAGACCCGGCTGTCGCCTCGTCGAAAGAAGTAACATTCTCACGTTCTAAATCATTAATTTCGCTCACTTAATACAAAAATAGCCTTTTCCAACTCATACATACAATTATTGAACTTCTTCTTCTTCTTGTGGTTCCATCTCCTAACGGAGTTTGGATATCATAATGGATGTCTGCTCTGAATAGGTCTATCGAGGAACAATTGTACCACTTTCTTAAGTTCCTACGCCATGATATTCGTCGTCTTCCTGGATTTCTTCTTCCCGATATTTTGCCCTGTATAAACAGTTGAAGCAGTCCATACCGTTCTCCTCGCATAACATGTCCGAGATATTGCAGTTTTCTTGTCTTTATGGTTCTAATTAGTTCTCTCTCTTTACCCATCTGGCGTAAGACTACTTCGCTTGTTTTTCTCTCTGTCCATGGTATTCGCAACATGCGGCGGTACACCCAAAGTTCGAAAGCTTGGATTTTGTCTGTATTTCGTTTTTTGAGCGTCCATGCCTCCATTCCATACAAGAGGATTGTAAACACATGGCATCTCGCGGGTTCGGATTTCCAAATTTAGATTTTTGTGCTACCAGTTGCGGATCCTCAGTTACAGTACAATGTTATTTAACTTTTTATTTTTATTTTATAATTCGGAAACAACCTTCCATGCCTCCCGTGGGGGTTGTCAGAATTAAAGATTTTGTTTTGGTAATAAGTCATTTTTGTAGTTTTTACTAAAGCAATATGCTTCTGTTTAGCTTGCTTGTATATATTTATTTTTTTATTTTATTTTTTATTTATATTGCACTCAGCCAACAGCCGTTAGGCCAATTATAGGCGTCGCTGTGCATTTATGGGGACTTCCAACTCCACTAACGACTGTCATGATGTTGTTATGACCTCCGGGACCAACTATTTCCGTGACAGCCGTATCACGAGGCGCCGAGAGATTTTAAAATGTGCAAGTCTTTTAAATTGACACTAGATATAATCATGTCGTCATTCACCCATTTTTTATTATTAAGTTTTATACAAGAACGCTGTTTCGGGAAATGTAAATCGAAATAGTGTAAAAATGTTTCGTAGAAAAACCTGAAAGCGTCATTCGTATCAGTGATACTGTAGAGGTCAGTCCAACCTTCGCTTAGAAGGCTACATTCGAAATTTAAAATATTATTTTCACTAAAAGTTCTTTTACAAACGTAGGTCTTATCTGGCCCAGACTCGCTGGTATCCAGTTCCAATAAAACAGTTCTGTGATCGGAAATAAAACTATCAAACACACAACATGTACCAGCATTATCAGAATTCATAAATATCTTATCAATAACAGTACAGCTTATTTCCGTAATTCTGGTTGGCCATTTCACTACTGGATTGAAGTCAAAGCAAGATAAATTCGAACAACGTAAGTTGAACTTATTGTTCTTACACATGTCCAGATTAAAATCGCCACACAGAACTATGTCAATGTTAGGTTTATAAAGGCTATTTAAAACATCCAACAAACTGGTAAAAAAAACACTTTCATCCCCTGATGGAGATCTATAACAATTTAAAATTATAATAGGTTTACGTATGGCGGGTTTCCATAAAATCGCGCAAATTTCAAAATCCTGTTCAACACAAGGAACGCTTATAGCTAATTTCTTTACATTTAAGTTTTTCCTTGTCCATATACCCACCCCACCACATTTCATAGTGGATCTACAGTACGCTGTTATTAAATTAAACCCATCGATATGAAAGGATTTAATTACGTCTTCTTATATATGTGGGATATTCTAGCTAAACCTGCGGGTTATGTTTGTAAAACCTCACAGATATACATCAGCCTCAGGGGAATTATGCTTCCTCATTTGACGTATTGTCCGTTTTACCTCTTTCTCTATTCTTTATTCAGCTTTATCTAATTATACTAAATTCTGAAGCTCAGTTTTTCTCCTGTTTTACAACCAATTGGATAATGCTTGTAAATTTCCACAGAGATACATTTAGACCCAGCAGGTATACGCTTCTTCAATTGACTTATTGTCTGTTTAACCTTTTCTCTGTTATTTCTTCACGTTTGTCGACTGAAACTACCTTTTGAAACCTGAACCTGTCTCATTCTTTGCACATGTAATGAATGTAGGTTGTTACGTCACTCTGATATTTAACTAGGAGAATAGGCAACCGACTTCTCAGCTGAAGCTGGTCGTGGGTTAAACTTCTAACTTTAAAACTGTAAAAAATATGAACTCCAAGTAGCAACTAGCCCAGACACTTTTCTAAACAAATATAATATACGTCGCAAAAGCGCTACTAAACCAATCCTTGAGAAAGAGAACGGCAAGGTCGCTAATAAAATTCTCGGGCATAAACATCGGGACAGTATAATTATGTTAACCAAGGACTACTCGGCAGTACATACACAAAGCACAATAATATCAGATTCAAATATCACAGTTGCTATCACAATGCACAAAAGTCGTTTTAAAAGTCATAAAGTATGTAATGGTTAAAATGTATGAATATTTAAAGAAAATAACTTATATAAAAATTTATGTTAAAATAAGTATTTCGCATTGCCGAAAGATTACTCGGTACCCTATAATGAGATCATGAATTTTCAAATGACCAGTAGAAGTGCATAACAACAATAACGTTATTTACCAAAGATTACATTTTTGGTTTGGATTGAATTTGACGGAAAACCCACAAATGCAAGAGCATAATCTTGTTATTAATAACCAAAGGTTAAATCCTACAGACCCCAAGAC